>JAFEMH010001722.1:190000-428044 GCA_022495995.1 Adenophora triphylla var. japonica | reverse complement strand
TTGCTCTTACCTCTTTTCGGATATTGATTGGGGAGAATTATTCCCACTGCGTGAAGGACACCTTGGCAAAAATTGTGAATTCTTCAAACTTCCCTTGGACAAAAGATCTCCCGAGGGGACTGTTGGAATCATCTCTGGTTGTTCGGGGAAGATCAAAAAGTCATCCCATTACCTCCGGTCGTTATGTCTACAAAGTATGCATGTTGTCCCCTTTATTTTTATTTCATCAACTACGGTGCATTGCACTTCTTGGACATTTTCATATGTCCAATGTAGTTTCCAAAACCGGTTGCCTCGAGGATCGGATTTGATCTCGGATGACATCGATGCCCACGTTTGGAGATACCCCTCTTAAGGTAGAGATGAAACCACCACCGGTTCCTAAGAAGATTCCCTGTCTATGTAGATGAGTACGCTGCGGAATTGGCTCTAGGGTTACGAAGAGGAAGGCAATACAAGAAGAAGTGATTGAGGTTGTTGATGTATTTCGGGAGGAATTGCCTACATGGAGGAGTTTAAGAAGAAATGTATGAGTTTTGCGGTAGCCGGGTAAGATGTTACTAACCAAACTTTGAGCAGGTCTTTAAGTTTTCCTAACATCCTTTGATACTAATTTATTTATGTCACGAGGCTATAGGGTATGTGGAAGATATGATAAAGGAACATGAGGTTTTTAAGAAAAAATCCAAATCAGAGGCGACATTGGCAAAGAAGGAAAAGATTTTGTTGGAAAACAAAGTGAAGGCACATGAAAAAGTTTTGGGAGAACAGGCCAAGATGTTGGAGGATCAGGAGAATACTGTGAAGGATTTATTGAATAGTTTAGCAAAAAGCGAGGAATATCATCTTAAGGAGATTACCGAAGTAAAAGGTTCTTGCAAATTGGCTGCTGTTAAAACTGTTTCCCAGTGTAGAATCAAGATGATAAAGGAGTTTCAAGAAGGAAAGTCTCAGAATTGGGATCTAAACAAGGAATATGATTATTTCTCCAAACTAACAGGTGAACCAGTAGATGAGGGTGAGGTGTCATCAAGCCCACATGAAGCAGTTGTAAAGGAAGCAGCAGAGGTTGGAGAGGTTACTCCTAAAGCAACACCTGAGGCGGATGCCATCTGAAAAAGGTAAACAAGTTTGTTCTGTTTTTTGCTGGTATTACTGGGATAGAATCCCAAAGACAATTTTAATTTTGTTGGTTATGTAATAGGTCCATAAGGAACGAAGACAATTTCTTTTATGTGTTGGGTTAGTCCAACATTTTTGCATTTTAGCTTTAGCAGTTTGGATGTTGGATTATTGGCTTATCTTTTAGGGATGTTCTTATGGTAGCTTTAGTAAAATTATGGTTCGGAAATTTTCAAGCATGTCAAGGCTTGGTTTGCTTTTGATGAAATTTTCTTTGGATGATCACATGTTAAGTTTGTAAAGTGACATGATAGTATGTCAAAGCAGTAGACACTTAAGATGACACGTACATGTCATAACCACAAGAATAAAACATACGAACAATCACTTAACTGAGTGGGAATGGGTAAGCTATATGAGTTTACCCATATAGGCCCACCCCCACACCTCAATTAAAGAGATAACTCGCTCCAGGCGAAGGTGTGGTAACCTAACATCTTAAGAAAGAGGTAATTAACTCTTTAAACCTTAGAAGGGATTGTGTACCTTTACTTGAGAAGAGATGGCCAGTCTCTGACGGAGGGGAATTCGTAGTCCTCTTGACTTTGAGTACTTTCGACATGTCCCCATTCTCGTATGTCAACATCTCGCAACACAGAGACATGTTAGAGATGGACGCCAACCAAGTTGACGCCCCTCCATAAATTATGTTAGTGACATCTTAATTTGCAATAAAAAGGAAAAACAGTAAATAGGGAAATGAAAGGTTACATAATAAAGGATTATCCATACCTGGGATGAGGTGAGTTTAAGGGAGGCATTGTCTAGACGTAATACATTTTAAGGTGAATGACTTTCCAACTCCGTGGGATCATTTGACCATCCAAAGTTGACAGACGATACGCTCCTTTCCCGGACTGTGCATCAATTAGGTAGGGTCCTTCCCACTTTGGGGCGAGCTTGCCTGCATTGAGTTCCTTTGTATTTTGGAATGCCTTTCGTAGGACTAAGTCTCCTACTTGAAACCTTATAACCCTTACATTCTTGTTGTAAGACCTGGCTACCCTTTGCTGATATGCTGCCATCGGAATTTTGGCCATGTCTCTTAGCTCATCTACAATATCCAAGTCATGTGTCAAGATGTCCTTATTATGCTGAGATGTCATCAAGTTGTACCTGGCTGTCGGTACAAGAACTTCTGCTGGAATGACTGATTATGTTCCAAATACCAGTGAATAGGGGGTCTGACCAGTAGCGTTCTTAGATGTCGTCCTGTCAGCCCATAAAACCATTGGTAACTCTTCTGCTCATAGTCCTTTCTTCTGGTTCAGTCTCTTTTTTAAGTTGCTTATGATTATCTTGTTGCTGGATTCTGCATGTCCATTGGCTTAAGGGTGAACATGTGAAGATGTCACCATCTTGACTCCCCAACTCTTCAAGAAATATTGGGTTTTCCTACTAATTAATTGGGAGCCGTTATCACAAATTATCTCTGAAGGTATCCCAAATCGGCTGAATATATTTCTTTTGATGAAAGAGATAACTTCTCTGTCACGAACTTGCACGTATGCCTCAGCTTCTACCCATTTAGAAAAGTAGTCTGTCATGGCTAGTAGAAATACTCTTCCTCCTGGTGCCCTGGGTAATTTTCCTACGATGTCCATTCCCCAAACCATAAACGGCCATGGTGACAGAATAGGATGCAGCAGTTCAGCTGGTTGGTGTAAGATGTCACCATGTCGCTGACAGGAGTCACACTTCTTTGCATATTCTGTAGCGTCTCTTCGCATTGTAGGCCAAAAATAGCCCATCCTCAGAGCCTTGGTATACAGACTTTTACCCCCGGTATGATTTCCACACTGCCCTTCATGCAGCTCCTTTAGAACCTGGTTGGCTCGGTCTGCTTCTAGACATCTTAAGTAGTGACTTGCAACAGATTTTCAAAACAAAAGGTTATCAATAAGTAAATATTTAGATACTCTTTCCCTGAAGGCTCTAGCATTTTTCTCCTCGACTGGGATTGTATCATCTAAGAGATACTTGATAATGGGAGCTATCCAGGATGTTACTGTTGCAGGGGCAGGGATGTCGACATCTAGAACAAACAGCTCAAGACGATCAATTGCTGGGATGTCAACATGCACAATTGGGACACTCGTCTGTGAAATGCTTTTAAAGGCTGAACCTAAGTTTGCCGGAGCATCTGCTTGAGAATTTTCCTCACGTGGAATCTGCTCCAAAGTAAATGTTTTGAATTTGGCCGCCAGAATTTTAACAATTTCCAAATATGTCGTCATCTTTGTATTTTTTGCTATGTAGGATCCATTGTAGTGGTTAACAATTAGCAACGAATCCATAAACACCCGGATGTGCTTGACATCTAGGTCCTGGGCTACTGCTAAACCTGCAATTAATGCCTCATATTCTGCTTCATTATTAGTGGCCTTAAAACTGCAACTGATGGGCTGTGGTATTATGTCCCCTTGTGGCAATTTTAGTACAACTCCAAGACCTGTTCCTCTCATGTTGGAAGCACCATCTATGTAAAGCATCCATATTTTCAGGATGTCATCATCTTGATGTTGCTGAACTTCCAACTCCACTTCTTGTTGCATGGTTGGACTAAAGTCTGCCACAAAATCAGCTAGAGCTTGAGATTTTATTGCTGTTCGGGGATCATATTTGATGTCAGATACGTGTTTTTAATTGTATGCACCACTTTGCCATTCGACCTGACATTTCTGGTTTTCTCATAACATTCTTGATAGGATAGTTAGTACGCACAATTATAGTATGTGTTTCAAAATAGTATCTTAATTTAATAGATGCAGTTATCAAAGCCAAAATTAGCTTCTGTAAATGAGAATACCTGGTCTCCACATCTAAAAGTTTCTTACTTATATAGTAGATGGGTTGCTGACTACCATCTCGTTCTGTCACCAAGACTGCACTTACAGCGCTTTCTGATACTGCTAGGTAGATGTAAAGATGTTCGCCCTCTTGAGGTTTGGCCAATAATGGAGGTGTCGACAGGTAACTTTTGAGCTCCTAAAAGTCTTGTTCATGCTGGTCTTCCCACTGGAACTTCTTGTTCTTCCTTAGGATGTCATAGAAAGGTTTGCATCGATCCGAGGATTTTAAAATGAACCTGGTGAGTGCAGCAATCTTTCCTGTCAACCTTTGGACGTCTTTGACAGATTGAGGTGATGACAGGTTGACAATGACACGAATCTGCTCTGGGGAGCTTCGATTCCTCTTTTGGTTACCATGTAACCTAAAAACTTTCCTGCCTTCATACCAAAATTACACTTTGCCGGATTAAGTTTCATATTGAAACAATCTAGGATGTCGAAGGCTTGAGATAGGTGGCTTATGTGATCTTCAGATTTATTTGATTTCACTACCATGTCATCGATATATACCTCCATTGTGTCCCCAATCTGGTCTTTGAACATTTTGTTGACAAGCCTCTGATATGTTGCACCTGCATTTTTTAGTCCAAAAGGCATAGCAATATAACAACATATACCTGTTGGTGTTATGAAGGCGGTGTCCTCCTGATCAGATGGCTCCACCTGGATTTGTTGGAATCCTGAGGATGCGTCCATGAAGGTGAGGAGCTCGTGTCCAGAGGTGGCATCAACCAACGAATCTATGTGAGGCAAAGGGAAAGGATCTTTGGGACAAGCTTTGTTCAAGTCAGTAAAGTCAACACAAACTCGCCATTTCCCATTCTTTTTCTCGACCACAACTACGTTTGCTAACCATCTTGGATAATCTACTTCTCGGATCATGTTGGCTTTGAGTAAATGCTCCACTTCTTCCTTAATGATCTGGTTCCTTGTTTTTGCAAACTTCCTACGCTTCTGGTGTATTGGCTTGAAACTAGGATCAATGTTGAGTTTGTGGGTGATGACATCTTTCCTGATGCCGGTCATGTCATCATGTCTCAAAGCAGAGCTCTTTGTTCTGCTCTTTAACAGGTCCACAAGCTTTTCTTCTATATCTTGGGGGATGTCATTGCCAATAAGTACGTTGATGTCCGGATTGGAAGGATCTAATAATATTTCTTTCACATCGCTCTCCCTAGCTTCCAGGACTTCACGTACTTTCCTCTGTAATTGCTATGCTTGTTTGGGAGATGTCGACGCCTTCATTGAAGTCTTATAACACTCCTTGGCCACCTGCGGATCACTGTATATTTTGGCGACACCCCAATGTGTTGGGAACTTCACACACTGATGGTAAGTGGATGGTACAGCCTTCATCCCATGAATCCACGGTCTTCCAAGAATGACATTGTAGGATGTTGCACAATCACTTACAACTTCATGGATGGAACACTGAAACGCTTCGGGATGTCGACATTTGCAATTGCTGGGACAAACCGGGATTGATTGTAACAGTTCTGAGTTACTGGTTGGATTGGAGGAGTTATGCCTGTCACGTTCATTATCAGTTCCCTGAGATCCTGCATCTGTTTGGCTAGTGGGTTTCCTGCAAAAGGGTCAGCCATAGGAATACGATTGAAATTATTATTATTGAAAAGATTATTTAGCAAACCAGAGTTGTCCGTGGTAGTTGTGACAGTGGTGTTGTCAATGAATGGGATGAACTGGGTGAATCCTGCTGAAGGTGGCGTCATTAGGGTGTCCTCGGGCAAAGATGTTGACATCATTAAGGATGTCAGCTGATGAGTTTGAGGTGGACTACCCATTGGGATAAATTCACTCTGAAGCGTAGATCCTTCGGTGTTGTCGAAGTTGAGGTTCCTTGCACGCAATGGTGAGATGTTTTCAATCCGTGAAGCGATGAGCTGTTGATCCCTCTGCATCTTGATCATGGAATTGGCCAAAACCTTGGAATTGCTATCTTGTTGATCCAACCTCTGATTTAACCTGGTCAGGATACTCCAGATGTCAGCATCTACATTGGAAGAGGTCATTTCCTTTTGTGGAGTCTTTGTAGGTTGAGTTTGCTGGGGTCCCGTCTGAGGAGGTGGCGGCAATAAGCTGGTTCTACCTCCTGATGTTGGAGTGACAGTGGTACCCTTGCCGGCAGCGGACACATTGGGAGGTGCAGACATGACGAATTCGCTTAGGAAATGATCCAAATAACCGATAAACCACGCGGCCCCTCGATGGGCGCCAAATTGTTTTGGTAGAAAAAACAATAATGTTGAATCTTAACTTAGACTAGTGTGTGGATTAAACAACTAGGATGGGACTATGGAATTCGATTAAATGGAATAGAGACATGAAATGAAAAAGTGACACCAAGAGTTGTTAACGAGGAAAACCTTAGAGATAATAACCTCTTCGGAAAAAACCTAGGGAGTTAGGTCTCCAACCTTAAAAGTTTCACTATGATAATTGAGATTACAACTGCGGAAGATGATGAAGAGGATTACAAATGATGTGTGCATAGTGTGTGTAAAAGAACGTGTCATTTTCCATCTCCATCTCCCCTTAAATAAGATTACTATCAACGGGTAAGAAGTAGTTCCTAAAATCTCGGCATCTTAGCTTATCCCTTCAACGTCCATAAGACCGAGTCCACTTTGCCGTTTGAAGAGAGGTTGAATGTGTTTGGAAATATCCCGCGTTTATCTCTCTTATTTTCTGTAAAATTATAATAAAGATATTAAAAGAAAACAAATAAGTAAATATTAAATAATACTTACAGTGAAATAACATCTTGACATGCAGGAGCAACTGAAGATGTCACCATGCTGAAAAATACCCACAACAGTATCCATAAGTGTAATGTGCATCTCCATGCATATAATCATCTCCATGATTATCCATTACCAACTTATAATAGTTATTCATAACAACTAGGGACGCAGTTCAATATAACAAACATGCAAACATATAATGAACAGAATAAATGCGCTCTATAATAAATGATAAAGATGATACATAACGGTTCAAGTTAAACATAACTATAGCCTAGGGCATTACACCAACAATCTCCCACTTGCACTAGGCTCCATCAATGTATCTAATACCCATGGACATCACATGACCATCATGCTTAGCTTGTGCGAGGGGCTTTGTAAGCGGATCCCCAATGTTGTCATCGGTTGATACTTTGCATATCTTAACGTCTCCTCGATCAATGAACTCTCGAATGAGATGGAAATGTCTAAGTATATGTTTGGATCTCTGGTGTGACCTTGGTTCCTTTGCTTGCGCAATGGCACCATTGTTGTCACAATAAAGTTCCACCGGATTAGTGATACTTGGAACAACTTCCAAGTCACTAATGAACTTCTTGATCCAAACTGCCTCCTTAGCTGCATCGGATGCCACTATATATTTGGCCTTAGTAGTAGAATCGGTAATAGTACTCTGCTTGGAACTCTTCCAACATATCTCACCTCCGTTAAGCATAAACACAAATCCCGACTGCGATCGGAAATCATCCTTGTCGGTTGGAAGCTAGCATCTGTCTAACCTCTTACAACAAGATCTTCTTCCATCCCTCCAAATACCAAGAACGCATCCTTAGTCCTTCTTAAGTACTTTAGGATTGTCTTGACTGCCATCCAATGGTTCTCAGCAGGATCAGATTGGTATCGACTTTTCAAGCTCAAAGCATACGAGACGTCAGGTCTAGTACAAATCATAGCATACATGATAGATCCAATAGCCGAAGCGTATGGAACTTCATTCATTCTCTTTCGCTCATCAGTTGTCTTAGGACACTGTGTCTTGCTAAGAGTAACTCCATGACCCATTGGCAAGTTTCCTCTCTTAGAATTTTCCATTTTGAATCTTCTAAGAACCTTGTTTATGTAGGTACTTTGACTCAAACCAATTATCCTCTTAGATCTATCTCTATATATATTGATACCAAGGTTGTAAGCGGCTTCGCCCATATCTTTCATTGAGAAACACTTCCCTAACCAAGACTTGACAGTCTCAAGCACAGGAATGTCGTTTCCAATGAGTAAGATATCATCGACATACAATAAGAGAAATAGCACAACGCTCCCACTGAATTTCATGTATATACAAGGTTCATCTTCGTTCTTGATAAAACCAAACTCTTTGATTTTCTCATCGAATCGAAGATTCCAACTCCTAGAAGCTTGCTTCAATCCATAAATGGATCTTTGCAACTTGCAAACCTTACTAGAATTTTATGGATCTACAAAACCTTCGGGTTGTGTCATATACACATCCTCTAGCAATTTTCCATTAAGGAAAGCAATTTTGACATCCATTTGCCATATCTCATAGTCATAATATGCAGCTATGGCAATCAAAATTCTAACAGACTTAAGCATGGCAACAGGCGAGAAGGTTTCATCATAGTCTACACCATGAGTTTTCCTATATCCCTTTGCTACAAGCCTAGCCTTATAAGTATGCACCTTCCTATCCATGTCAGTCTTCGTCATGAAAACCCACTTGCACCCTATGGTTTTTACACCTTCCGGTGGCTCAATCAAGTTCCAAACTTGATTATCCGACATGGATTGCAATTCGGATTTCATGGCTTCCAACCATTTATCCGAATCGGGATCGGACATCGCCTCTTGATAGGAAGTAGGTTCGTCATTCTCAATGACTTCCACTGTTGGTGTAATGCCATAGGCTTTAGTTATGTTTAACTTAAAACCGTTATTTATCATCTTTATCGTTTAAGATTATTACTTGATTATTATACATTTTGCATATTTATTGTAATAATCTCCGTCCCTAATTATTAAGTGAATAATTAGTATAAATGTTAATGGATAATCATATGATGATTATATGCATAGAGATACACATTAAATTTATGGGTACTTGTTAGTGAACAAGTGACTGGACTTGACCCGTATGAGATTTATGTCTTGGTCAATTGTCATAATTAAATCTCATATGGTTGCTTCATTTAGTCCCTAGACCTGAGATTATCATGACCTTACATATGATGAAATTTATGTTTGATTTTAGTCAAACGATATCTTAACACGATATTTATAAAGGCTATCTTTGGCATGATCAGATTCATGATGGGAAGGATGATAAGTCCAGATGGAATTTGTCCCTCAAAAGAGAGCTGTTTTGCTTGGGCCCCTCGATGAGTGATAATGATGAAAGTGTATGGCCATATCCCAATACGATTGGATTATCATTATACTCAAGATCGAGAAAGCATTGAACAAATACAAGTTGACGTGGACCATGACTTGTGTTCAATATAACATCGTGAGACAAAGGGAGAAATGGAAGTGTACCATTGGAAACGTGAACTCTTACGTTATATTAATTGGGTAGATCTAATGGCTTGCTAGAGTCCGCTTATGTTTTATGAGGGTCGATTTGATCGGACACATTGCCAACATAATATAATCCTATTGGGTCGTACACAACTAGGAGGACTTGGTTAAACCAAAGGAAGAAATATTGAGAGTTCCTCATCAGGCATAAGTCATCGCGCGACAGATCCTGTCCATATGGCACTTCTGGTCGTGCGACACTTCACGCCAAGAGGCGTTTACAGCTTAGTTTCCTAATACGATTAGGGCACTAATATTAATACTATAGTAGTATAAATATGAGTCTGTGATCAGCCATAACCTAGCCGAATTTTCTAAGGAAAAATCACAACAAAGGTTTCTCAATATTTCTTCCATAGGTTTAAGAATCTAGCAATTCTCAAGAACTGTTCTTGGTTCATTCTAAAGTGTGGATACTACTAGAGGGTCTTCGCTCGTATGACGATCAAGGCCTAGAGTTCTAATTGTCCAAGCAATCTGAAGATTCAAGTCTTGAAGATCGAATAATGTGATTCAAAATTACATTGATAATTGTTCGATAGCTCAAGAACGGAAAGCAATTAAGGTTGATAAATTCTATCTCATAGGAATTCAATTTAATTGTATAGAACGGATCTTAGGGCACTTGGGTTTTGTGTTATTAGATGCTTAATTCCGCTGCGCATGGACCCATAAAACCAACAGTGGTATCAGAGCCCCGTTTGTATGATTAAGTTTGAATTAACATGCTAGAAAAGTGATATAAATTGTTTATATGTTCTTTGCATGTTTTGTATGCAGTAGAATTTTATTGTTCTTGAAACAATGTGAAAATCGTTTTCAGATTATGTTGAATTAAATATGTTAAGGGCTGTTTATATGATTTAATTGCTTTGTGATTAGAATTGATTGAATCTGAAAAATCTGCAAACTGGCATCTTCTGTCACGCGACAAAGTTGGCTTGTGTCACGCGACAGAGTTGGTTTGTGTCACACGACAGAGTTGGCCTCTGTCACACGACAAACCTTTCCTGAGATGGGCAGAATCAGTTTGTTAATTTTTCTTGCTAATCTATGATTATGTTTATAATCTGATATGTTTCTGTCTTAATCTGGATGCTATAAATTTATGGAAATTAAATTTATAGGGCTATGCTAGATTAATTCATTGTTTATGCATGCTTAATTAATTTAAATGTGATTTTATTAATTGTTGCGATGCATGAATTGTATGTTCTTAAGTGTTAAGGGCTTTGTTAGATGTTTAGTTGAAACATTGAATTGTTATTTCCCGTATGTTTAGTTGAAACATCAAAATTTTGGTTTTCTGATTGTTTATGAGAAATAAGTCAATTTACGCAAAATTTAAAGGAATCTGATTGTTTGTGAGAAACAAGTCAGTATACAAAATATTGGTTATGTTGCAAATCAGAGCTGGTATTATAATTGTACATGTCTAGGAGAGTTCTGTCGAAGGAGAGATTTGGTACTTAAGTAGTCCTTGAGGCTCACCTATTTTCCTGGGAACTTACCTGGTGCGCGATTATGATTGTCTTTGCTGATATGCTTATAATCTGCTTTGAAGAACCTTCATTTAACTTTTAAGTTCTTTATGCTAATCCATGATTAAAACACTTGAGACCACTCGGATAGTTTTGGGTGGGCTTGCCATAGCAAGGTACTTTGATTCTATTCGTTGTGCGAGCAAGATGAGGAAATGGTGGTTCCTATACATTTAAAGTGGATGAACTTAACTGGTTTATCAAAATGGTTTTGGACCCATGGCATAAGATGAGATTAAAATATGCTTAGATATATGATGTCTTAAATAAATCTCATAAAAGATCTAAGAGTCATATACGATATGATTGATATTTTCTACCTAATTAATTTTAATCTTGAGCGGTGCGCCATAGCGTACTTGAGATTAAATTAAAGTTAGATCTTAGCCCATTAAATTTATATTATGCTTATTTGCATTGGAAGGTGTATAATTTAGTGGGAGTATTTGTGAAATACATGATTTTCTCTTAGATGATAAATGTGTTGATATTGATATGTGTTCATATAATTTGCATATTTTGTTGTAGAAGTAGCATTACACAATAAATTGCGATTCGTCCTTATGAAGGACAAAGTTCGGAAGGAACGGTACAGATAATTCTGATTGGATCAGAAGCCTAAAGAATGGTTCTTAGGCAAATGTGTACGTTCTTGATGAATCCATTCCTGCTGAACCTACTGCAAATGTTGCAAAAGGCAAATAAGGAGCAACATTAGAAACATGTTGATGATTCTAATAATATTGCTTGCCTTATACTTGCCACCATGTTTGAAGGCTCTTATGAAGAACCTTGAACACATGGAAGTTACTTTTGTTCTAGCACAACGCAAAAGGAAATGTTCCAAATGCAAGCTAGGCAAAATATGTATGTTGTGGTGAAGGCTCTTGATGCATGAGATGCAAAAAGGGAGCAATACGCAAGTGTGTTAATGGTTAACACAAGAAAGGGGTTCATAAAGGAAAGGTAAAGAAGGTAAAGCAAAGGTTGCTAAACCTAGGGCAAAAGTTGCCAAAGCCAAAGAGGCTAAACCCAAAGTGTCTCAAAAGGATGCATTTTGCTACCATTGTAATGAGATTGTCATTGGAAGCAAAGTTGCAAGGCTTATTAGGAAGGCCTAAAAGGTGAAGAAGGGCAATATGATTGCTACTACTTCAAGTATCTATATGATAGATATTTTCCTTTCGACTTCTTGTTCTTGGGTATATGATAGCGGACATGGATCCCACATTTGTTTAAATGTGCAAGGAATAAAGAATATAAAGCTACTCAAAGAAGGTAAATATGCATGAGAATGAAGCAAGAGTTGCTGCATTAGCCATAGGGACTTATGAAGTCAATTTATCTAGTGAATTAGTACTTGTTTCGAACAAATGCTACTAAGTTTCGGATTTGGGTAGAAGTATTATTTTCGTTTCTTATATGGATGATGAAGGATATAAATTTCTTATTGAGAATAAGAAGTTTTATATTTATTTAATGATATGCCTTATTGTATTGCATATGTCATTGAATGGTCTTCATATCCTTGATGATGAGAAACAAAATAATATTGAAGATATCTATAATATAAATGGGAAATCTAAACTGAATAATATGAACAACGCGTTCATATGGCATTGCCAGGCTTGGTCAGATAAACAAGAAACATATATCTAAACTCCATTAACATGGACTTTTAGACTCAAATGACTCTGAATCATTTGAGGAATGTGAATCTTGTTTATTGGGATTTTTGACCAAATCACCCTACACTAAGAGTAGTGGGAGGGCTAGTGACTTATTGGTCACTATACATGAGATGTATGTGGACTATTGAGCAGCATTGCTAGGGGAGGATTTTGGTGTTTCATCACATTCACCGATGACTTATCTAGATATGACTATGTCTATCTGATGAAGTCCAAAGGTGAATCGTTTGAGATATTTCGAACATTTCAAGATGAAGTATAAAATAACTTGGCAAAACTATTTAGTACTTCGATTAGATAGAGATAATGGATATTGGAGCCAAGAGTTTGACAATCATCTCAAAACTATGAAATTGTTTCAGAGTTGACTCCACCCGGAACATCACATTGTATGGTGTGTCTGATAGGAGGAATTGAACCTTGTAGGACACGGTTGATTCGATGATGTGTCAAGTTGACTTTCCTATTTCCTTTTGAGGATATGCATTAGAAATAATGCGGTTACACTGAATTGTGTCCCTACTAAATTGGTTCCTTAGTCCCCATATGAGATGTGGCATGGAAGAAAACTTAGTTTGTCTTTCATGAAGATTTGGGGTTGCAAAGCTTATAAGAAGAGACTTGTCTCTGATAAGTTAGCACCAAATCTGACAAGGTTATTTTCGGAAATTAATCTTACAACCGCAAAGAGAACAAAATGTTTGTTGCTCCCTATGATTCGTTTCTTGAGAAATAGTTTCTCAATAAAGAATCTAGTGGGAGTAAAATTAATCTTGAAGAAGTTCAAGAACTCGAAAATAATATGGAACCAAGAGTAGAGACGGAACCAAGTTCACAAGGAGTTGTGGGACCGGTTCAAGATGCACAAGTCCATCGTAGATTGGATAGGTTACGATTCGAACTCATGAAATATTGATTTCTCGTATCGAAAAGTAATAAAGTGGAAGTCATTGAGAATGACGATCCTACTTCCGATCTTGAGGTGATGTCCACTCCTAATTTGGATAAATGGTTAGGAACCATGGAATCCGAATTACAATCCATGTTTGATGATTAAGTTTGGAACTTGATTGAGCTACCTGAAGGTGTAAAAACTAAAGGGTGCAAGTAGGTCTTCAAGACCGACATGGATGAGAAGGTGTATGCTTTCATGACTAAGGATTGTAGCAAAGGGATTTAGGCAAATTCATAGTATTGACTATGTTGAAACCTTTTCGCCAGTTACAATGTCAAAGTCTATTAGAATTTCAATTGCCATAATCGCACATTGTGAATGTGTGATATGACAAATGGATGTCAAACGGCTTTCTTTAAATGGAAAGATTATTAAGGATGTGTATAGTATAAAACCCGAAGTTTTGTCGATCCGAGAAATTCTAATAAAGTATGCATGTTGCAAAGATCCATGAGATGGGTTGAAGCAAGCTTCAAGGAATTGGAATCTTCATTTTGATGAATCGGTCAAAGAGTTTGATTTCATCAAGTATGAAGATGAACCTTGTGTATGCATGAAATTCAGTGGGAGCATAGTATTATTTCTATTGTTATATTACAATGATATTTTACTCATTGGAAAAACGAAGTTTCGACACTTAAGAATGTCAAGTCTTGGTAAAGGAAATGTTTTTCAGTGAAAGATATGGGTGAAGCCGCTTACATCCTTGGCATCAAGATCTATAGAGATAGATCTAAAAGGATAAATTGGTTTGAGTCAAAATACTCACATTAACAAGGTTCTTAGTAGAGTCCAAGAAAGGTAACTTGTCAATGGGTCATGATGTCTCTCTTAGCAATACTCATTGTCTTATGACATCTGATGAGCAAAAGGGAATGAATGAAGTTTCATATGCTCCGGCATTTGGATCTGTCATATATGCCATGATTTGTACTAGACCCGACGTCTCATATGCTCTAAGCATGACGAGTCGATACCAATCTGATCCTGTTGAGAACCATTGGATGGCAATCAAGATGATCCTTAAGTACTTGAGAAGAACTAAGGATACGTTCTTGGTATTTGAAAGATTGGAAGTTAATCTTGTTGTAAGGGTTACATAGATGCTAGCTTCCAAACTGACAAAGTTAATTTAAAATCGCAATTAGGATTTGTGTTTATGCTTATAAGAGGTGTGGTTTTCATTGGAAGAATTCCAAGCAGAAAATCGTAGCCAATTCTACTACTAAGGACGAATTTTAGCAACATATGATGTGGCTAAAAGAGGCAGTTTGGATCAAAAGTTCATTAGTGTTTTGGAAATGTTCCAAGTATCACTAATCGGTGAAACTTTTGTTGTGACAATTGTGATGCCATTTGTGCAAAAAATGGAACCAAGGTCACAACAGCGATCCAAACACATATTTAGACGTTTTTTTGAGAATTAACAAAGAATGAGAAGACGTTAAGATATGCAAAGTATCAACCGATGATGACATTAGGGATTCACTTACAAAGACCCTCGCACAGGCAGAAGCATGATGGTCATGTTAGGTCCATGAGTATTCGATACATAAATGGAGCCTAGTGCAAGTGGGAGACTGTTGGTGTAATGCCCTAGGCTTTAGTTATGTTTAACTTAAAACCGTTATGTATCATCTTTATCGTTTAAGATTATTACTTGATTATTATACATTTTGCATATTTATTGTAATAATCTCCGTCCCTAATTATTAAGTGAATAATTAGTATAAATGTTAATGGATAATCATATGATGATTATTTGCATAGAGATGCACATTAAATTTATGGTACTTGTTAGTGAACAAGTGAATGGACTTGACCCGTCTGAGATTTATGTCATGATCAATTGTCATAATTAAATCTCATATGCTTGCTTCATTTAGTCCCTAGACCTGAGATAATAATGACCTTACATATGATGAAAGTTATGTATGATTTTAGTCAAACGATATCTTAACACGATATTTATAAAGGCTATCTTTGGCGTGATCGGATTCATGATGGGAAGGATGATAAGTCAAGATGGAATTTGTCCCTCAAAAGAGAGATGTTTTTCTTGGGCCCCTCGATGAGTGATAATGATGAAAGTGTATAGCCATACCCCAATACGATTGGATTATCATTATACTCAAGATCGAGAAAGCATTGAACAAATACAAGTTGACGTGGACCATGACTTGTGTTAAATATAACATCGTGAGATAAAGGGAGAAATGGAAGTGTATCATTGGAAACGTCAACTCTTACGTTATATTAATTGGGTAGACATAATGGCTTGCTAGAGTCCGCTTATGTTTTATGATGGTCGATTTGATCGAACTCATTGCCAACATAATATAATCCTATTGGGTCACACACAACTAGGATGAATTGGTTAAACCAAAGGAAGAAATATTGAGAGTTCCTCATCAGGCATAAGTCATCACGCGTCAGATCCTGTCCATATGGCACGTCTGGTCGTGCGACACTTCATGCCAAGAGGCATTTACAGCTTAGTTTCCTAATACGATTAGGGCACTAATATTAATACTATAGTAGTATAAATATGAGTCTGTGAGCAGCCATAACCTAGCCGAATTTTCTAAGGAAAAATCACAACAAAGGTTTCTCAATATTTCTTCCATAGGTTTAAGAATCTAGCAATTCTCAAGAACTGTTCTTGGTTCATTCTAAAGTGTGGATACTACTAGAGGGTCTTCGCTCGTATGACGATCAAGGCCTAGAGTTCTAATTGTCCAAGCAATCTGAAGATTCAAGTCTTGAAGATCGAAGATTGTGATTCAAAATCACATTTATAATTGTTCGATAGCTCAAGAACGGAAAGCAATTAAGGTTGGTAAATTCTATCTCATAGGAATTCAATTTAATTTTATAGAACGGATCTTAGGGCTCTTGGGTTTTGTGTTATTAGATGCTTAATTCCGCTGCGCATGAACCCATAAAACCCAACATCCACTTAATTACTTTTCGACACGAGAAATCCATATCTCTCGGGTGCGGATCATAACCTATCAGATCTACGATGGACTTGTGGATCTTGAACCGGTTCCACAACTTCTTGTGGAGTTGGTTCAGTCTCTACTATCGGTTCCATATTATTTTCGGGTTCTTGAACTTCTTCAAGATCAATTTTACTCCCACTAGATGCTTTATTGAGAAACTGTTTCTCAAGAAAAGTACCATATTGAGCAACAAACACTTTGTTCTCAACGCGGTTGTAAAAGTAATACCCTTCTGTTTCCTTAGGGTAACCAACGAAAATAACCTTGTTAGATTTAGGTGCTAACTTATTAGAGACAAGTCTCTTCACATAAGCTTCGCAACCCCAAATCTTCATGAAAGACAAATTAGGTTTTCTTCCATGCCACATCTCATGTGGGGTCTTAGGAGCCAATTTAGTAGGGACTCTGTTCAGTGTGAACGCAGAAGTCTCTAATGCATGTCCCCAAAAGGATATAGGAAGGTCTACTTAACTCATCATCGAACGAACCATATCTAATAGGGTTCTATTCCTCCTCTCGGAAACATCATTCCATTGTGGCGTTCCGGGTGGAGTCAACTCTGAAACAATTCCACAGTTTTTGAGGTTATTGTCAAACTCTTGGCTCAAATACTCACCACCACGATCGGATCGAAGTGCTTTAATTGTTTTGCCAAGTTGATTTTGTACTTCATTTTGAAATGTTCTAAACATCTCAAACGATTCACTCTTTGACTTCATTAGATAGACATAGCCATATCTAGATAAGTCATCGGTGAATGTAATGAAATACCGAAATCCTCTCATAGCAATACTGCTCATTGGTCCACATACATCAGTATGTATTAGGCCCAATAGGTCACTAGCCCTTTCACTACTCTTAGTGTAGGGTGGTTTGGTCATTTTGCCCAATAAACAAGATTCGCATATCTCATATGATTCATAATCATGTGAGTCTAACATTCCATCTTTGTGGAGTTTAGAAATGTGTTTCTCGTTTATATGACCAAGCCAGCAATGCCACATGAACGAGTTGTTCACGTCATTCGGTTTAGACTTCTTGTCTACATGATAAACATTTTCAACACTATTTTGTTTCTCATCAACATCAAGAACATAAAGGTCATTAAATGAATTTGCACTACCATAAAGCATATCATTTAAATAAATATATAACTTCTTATTTGCAATAAGAAAATATACCCCTCATTATCCAAACAAAAAATAGAAATAATATTCCTACTCAAATCCGGAATATAGTAACAATTGTTCAAAACAAGTACTAAGCCACTAGGTAAAGTTACATCATATGTCCCTATGGCTAATGCAGCAACTCTTGCTCCATTCCCAACACGCAGGGCAACTTCACCTTGTTTGAGTAGCTTCCTATTTCTCAGTCCCTGCACATTTAAGCAAATGTGAGATCCACATCCGATATCTAATACCCATGAACTAGAAACAGAAAGGAAAATATCTATCATATAGATACCTGAATCAGTAGCAATCGTATTGCCCTTCTTCGCCTTTAGGCCTTCCTTGTAAGCCTTGCAGTTGCACTTCCAATGTCCAACCTCTTGGAAATGGTAGCAAACCGCATCCTTTTGAGATGCCTTGGGAGCCTCTTTGGCATCGACAACCTTTGCCTTAGGTTTAGCAACACTTGCTTTACCTTTGCTATCTTTCTTGAACCCTTTGCCTTTGTTAACCATTAACACATTATCGGTTTTAGGCTTCTTGATATTCATCTCTGCGGTCTTAAGCATCGCATGCAATTCTGAGAGATTCTTATCCATGCCAGTCATGTGATAGTGCATAATAAAATGACTATAACTTTCAGGCAATGAATTCAATATCAAATCCGTGGCGAATTCCAAACTCAACGGATTTCCAAGCCTTTCGAGACGCTCAATGTAACCCTTGATCTTAAGGACATGAACTCCCACAGATTGCCCTTCTTGCATCTTGCATGCAGTAAGGGACTTAACCACATCGTACCTCTCATTTCTTGCTTGCACTTGGAACATTTCCTTTAAGCGCTCAGCAAGATCAAATGCTACATCTATGTGCTCAAGGTCCTTCTAAAGAGCCTTAGACATAGTGGCTTACATAAGGCATGCAACATCTGTAGAATCATCATTATGTTTCTTATGTGCATCCCTATCAGCCCTAGAAGCATTTGGAGCAGGTTGAGGTGGAATGGGTTCATTGAGAATGTACAGTTTCTTATCTTGCTTTAGAACAATTCTAAGGCTTCTGATCCAATCAGAATAGTTGTACCGTTCTCCTCAAGCTTGTCCTTCTCAAGGACGGATCGTAGTGACAGGGGTTGATTATTGTAATTAGCCATTCTACAATAAAATATGCAAACAATGAAACACATAAGTATCAACATATTTATCATCTAAGAGAAAATAATGTATTTCATAAATACTCTCACTAAATTATACACCTTCAAATACAAACATGTATCATATAATCATAGTAGGCTAAAATCCATATTTCACTTGATTTTGGTTTAACTGAGTCAATGCCTGAAATCAAGCTATTTAGGTAGAAACATCAATCATATCACTATATGACTCTTAGATCTTTATGAGATTTCAATATACATCATATATCAAAACATTTTTTAAATTTCATCTATGCCTTGGGTCAAATCTTGTTTGAAAGCACCAATTAAGTCAAAACCTTTTTCAAACATGTGAGACATGGAACGATGCACCTAACTGAGTCAAAACTACATCAACCATTATCTCACCTTGATCACAAATTAAAATAAGATGCACCCAACTGAGTCGAAACTACATCAAATACCCTAAAATATTAATCAAGGAATGGCACAAGACTTAAATATTTAGAAGGTTTTCAACATGTAACAAACATCACATGGTTGTAACATAGATCTCATGTGAACAAAATCATGAACATAGGGATTCGCAAAATTTTAAACAAACAATGTGATTTAATTTTGAGAAATTACAAATCTAAATAATCATATTAATAGATTAATAACCTATGTGATAAACTAATCTAATTAATTTATCATTAATCATGAATATGGTATATCTCATATACTTGTTTTTCATAGAAACAAAACACATGGAATCTAGATCTATTTCATATCACATGGTAGCAAATAATCACATTAAATCTAGTATGCAATTTCAATCTTAATCATGGCAAGATAGGGCTCTGATACCACTGTTGGGTTTTGGGGTTACAAATGCAGCGGAAGATTTACAAATAACATCAAAACCCTAGCCCTATGATCCGTCTAGCATGAAGAGATTAGAAATTTATATGAGATAGAATTTACATACCTTGAATGCGATGAAGTTTAACAAAGTAGATCTCAAAATTCAAGCTTTGAACTTTGATGTCGAATTGGATCTTCAATCTTCTCCTTGATCTTCAATGTGATGAATTGATCCAAGCCTTAGGTGATAATGTAACCACCCTCTAATGGTAATCCACACGCGAACGAACCAAGAACACCTTCTTGTTGGATTGCTAGATGATCCTCTTGATTATTGAAACACTTTTCAATAATCTATGGCAAAAACTATGAAATTAATCAAGGCCTAGGATTTCATAAATCTAGAACAATGATGTATGGAGGTAGGATAGTTTTTGGCTGCCCAAATACTTATATTTATACTTTGGTATAAATCCCTAACACTTAGGGTGGAGTCCTTGTCAATAACAAAAACCTTCCTGACCTAGGAACGCAGTACGGACACGAATTTCACGTTGGGCACGAGTCGTGCTTGGGCAAAATCACTCATGGAACGAGTCGTGACGTTAAAAGTACTCGTGCTGGATTTTGGTACGACTCGTGCCCAAGAGCACGAGTTGTGCCCTTCAACGAGAAAGTTGTGTCGCACGGTATACCCATCCAAAAAACGTTTTTCTGATGTGGTCAAGTATGTCGCACGGTACACCAAGCCAGAACTCCAAGTTTCAGCCAGAATCAAATTCGTTCTTTGTGTGTGACCCAAAAGGAATTATATTATGTTGGTAGTGAGTCAAAACATGACCTCACAAGACATAAGTGGTTTATAGCAAACCATTATATCCACCCAATTAATATAACATCAAAGCTTGATTCCTCGATAGATCCAATGTCACAATCCTTTTGTCCACGATGTCCAATTGAACATGAGTCATGGTCTATGTCAACTCATTCCGTTCAATGCTTTCTCGATTCTAAATATGTTGATAATCCAAATGCATTTGATCTCTATCAAATCACTTGAGTGTGGGCACACATTTCATCAACATCATTCATCGAGGGGCCCAAGCAAACATCTCTCTTCATAAGAGGGACAAATCCCATCTTGACTTATCATTATTCCCTACACGAGTCCAATCGTGCTAACATAGCCCTTATTGCTATCCGATTAAAGATAGTGTTAGACTACATCAAACAAGATCTTCGTCATGTGGAAGACGATGATAATCTCAGGTACAAAGGATTCAATAACACGACTATCATGAGATTTAAACATGACAACAGACCAGGTCATAAATCTCATAAGTAGGTCATGTCCAATACTTGTTCTCTAGCAAGTATCTATAAGTGTAATGTGCATCTCCATGCATATAATCATCTCCATGATTATCCATTACCAACTTATACTAGTTGTTCATAACAACTAGGGACGCAGTTCAATATAACAAACATGCAAACATATAATGAACAGAGTAAATGCGCTCTATAATAAATGATAAAGATGATACATAACGGTTCAAGTTAAACATAACTATAGCCTAGGGCATTACACCAACAAATACATAGCATACAATGTAAACATCATATACAGCATGCATTTTTAAAAGAACATATACACACACACACACAACTTTTAAAGAAAGAGGGGTATCGAAAGACTCATTTATACGAGGCGACTCGGGTGAGCTCTGCTATTCTCTTCCTGAGGCGTAACCTGACCTCCGAACTCAAAAATCTCATCACACAACAATAGTTTTTAAACTAAGCCTTTTTTTCAATGTTTTAGGCTAAATCAAAATGGCGTGGCGACTCCTCCAAACAAATGCAGCGACACCTCCCGAGAAATGCGAGATGCCAGGGCCCGCGCGCGAGCCGTATCCGGGTAATTTCACTAGGTCCTTCATCTTCTTCTTGAGATGGACCACTTGTAGCTTCATAAGTTCTCTTGTTAGAACTTGTATCTTTCCTTTCCTTAGCAGAAAAGATGTTCTCAAATAATGATGCATTCCTCGATTCTATCAGTATTCTTTCATTCATATCAGGAATGCCCGACTTGTGCACTATAAATCGATATGCAATACTATTATTTGAATATACAATGAAAATGCAGTCGATCATTTTTGGTCCGATCTTGACTTGTTTTTGCTTAGGTACTTCAGCCTTAGCTAGACACCCCCACACTTTAGGTATTTATAACACGGCTTACGATTATGCCATAATTCGTAGGTATCTTGTTAAAAATGTATTTGGATGAGAGTATGGCTGCTGCCCCACAAGTTATCGGGTAAGCCAGAGGTTATTAACATTGCATTCATCATCTCTTTAAGAGTACAATTCTTGCATTAAGCTACTCCGTTAGACTGAGGTATATACAGAGTTGTCCTTTGATAAATAATGTCAGATTTCCAGCATATGTCTTCAAAAAAGGCTACATATTCTCCTCCTTTTTCGCTTCGAATCTTCTTAATCTTTATATTAAGTTGATTCTCAACTTCATTCTTATACGTCAAGAAATCCCCCAAGGCTTAATCCTTACTTTTCAAAAGATATATACAGAAATATCTTGTGCAATCGTCTATAAAGTAATGAAGTACTTTTCCCAACTCGAGTTTGCACATACTTTTGATCACAAATATATGTGTGAACTAATTAAAGAGGTGTCGTGTTTTGTATTACTGAGGGAAATGATGACTTAGTCATTTTTGCTTAAATGACGCCAAAAACTTGATGGAGGATTTACCCCTCTTATTAAATTAACTAGCAAGTGCACTAGTTTATCAATGTAGTAATATGCACACATCCAATGGTCGAATCCATAGAGACTCGTGGTTAAACAAGTATATTTTAGTAGTGCAAAAGTAACCAAGGGGGTTTGATTTGATTTGATTATTTATCCTAAAAAAGCAAGAATTAAAGCAAGTAAAAGAAATCAAGAAGAGACAAGGGATTAATGAATTGGGGATTATAAAAATTATCACTTTATGCTATTTCAAATCATGTAAATTAAGATCAATCTCATTCAATGGTTCGTGTTGGTCCCAAAGGTGGCAACAAGGGTGAAAAACAGCTAGAGGGGGGGTGAATAGCTGTTACAAATTTTTCGCCCTCTTTTAAAAACTAAACCTCTTGACTTACAAAACCGCTTGCAGTGTGTAAGAAACTGCAAGTAGAGTTGCAAAATGCACAACGGAACATTAGAAGATACAAAGCGGTTTTGAGGTGCGGTTTGTAAAGCGGTTTTATGAGCGGTTTATAAAACTAAAATGAGGCTTGACAAAGTTAACTCCAAAAAAAATTCTCAATAATGGATAACTGTAAATAGATCAAAGAGAGATAAAGATAGATAATTAATAAGCATAGTAAATAATAAATGCAGAAATGTAAGAACATAATATTTGGAGTGGTTCAATAGATAAACGATCTACGTCCACTACCAAGATGGTTAGTCTTGGATTTTCTAAGAGTGATTTTATATTGAGTATGAGAGATTACAAGTTACAAAGATCAATACTCAGATCTAAAATCTATTATATGAAGATCAAATCCTAGACTATAACAGGTGTATCTCAAATGAATAATCTATGTGATTAAACAAGTGAGGTGTGTGTGTGTGTATGCAAGATCAAGGCTCTTTGAATCTAAGAGATGTAGAGCACAATGATTCTTGATGGTGTTGAGGCTTGATTTCTGGGCTGGGGTATTTTTCTTGAAGTAGGAAGATGAAGATTCAAAGGACTGGAAATTTTCTGGGCAAAGCTTCAACTTCGTATGAACTCACAGCACACTCAATTTTTCAAGCAATCTTCAAGTGATTAAGATTAGGGGTATTTATACCCAAGCATCAAGGAACTAGCCGTTGGACATAGCTATTGCAAGGATTGTACTGGTGCTTTCCCATTGGTCCAGTTGCAGGTAAAGCTGATCAGGCTCCAGCTGCAAATAAGGTAGTTAGGACATCTGTCACCTTTTCAAGATCCTTGCAGATCTTGTCTGATAAGTAGTCACGTGACAAGATTTGGTAGTTGACTTTTGATTTTGCTGACGTGGATTCCAACGGTCAAATTTGGTTCACTTCAAGTCTTCAATCATTGGAGCGGTTTGGTGTACATGCGGTTTGTCATGAGCGGTTTCACCAGTTAGGAGTTTCAATCGGTGCGGTCAAGATGTTGGAACTGCAATGTGGTTTGCATGAAGCGGTTCACTACATTGATTTTGCACACAAGTTGAAGAGCAGTTTCAGACAAAGGATTTCCACAGAGCAATTGCATGGAGCGGTTTTGCTAGGCGGTTTTGATGGTGCGGTCTGAAACTCAAGAACTACAACCTCATGTCCAATGAGTCTTGTGCCAGTCTTCAAGCCTAATTTAACCTATTCTATAAAATGGACTTAGCTAAAAAATTGAAGTCTAAGCTTCATTACATATGGTCCTAAAGTTCTTAAAATAGAGAGGAGGTTATGGTATCAATCAAATCTTAAACTAATCTAGAAGGGTTAAAGTAAGCATACCCAACAGTTTGTTTATAAAAGTATAGGATAAAGACATTTGAATTATTCCGCTAGATCAATACCAACATTAAACCCATAATATATATATATATATATATATATATATATATATATATATATATATATATATATATATATATATATATATCTTGTTTATAACTTTCGCTAGGTTAATATAAATTTAAAAATTTCTCATTAATTTATACGAACATAAAACCTTAGATTCATATGAATTCCGCTAAGTCATAAATTGAATATACTCTTCTCAACCACGGGCAAATTACAAATCATCCACGCTAGTGCAATGGTTCATACCCAAATAAATTCAAGAGGTCAAAAGTATGTTCCGCTAGGTCAACACAATTGATCTCAAGAACAATCGTATAATAACGCTGAGAAGAACAAGAATGAGAAAGAAGTTAGAAAGAATTAAAACCTTAGCATAAAGATCCAACTGTTAATCACCCAATCCACTAACCAAATATTTAGTCGCGAAGGGCCATACAAACATCAGAATAAGAACCTGGATAAAAACCTTGAATCCTTCTTCAAAACTTGCAAAACCTAAATTAATAAATGTAAGATAGATGATACAAACCTATTCTAGTGTTGTTTATATAGTAGGGGAGGAAGGAGAGCTTCCTAAATTGAATCCACCTCCTAAACCTTGCTGGAATCTGGACAATCCTCCACTGATCCGTTCCAATCCAACCAAATTTGCATGGGGTGCGGTCGCTCTCCTCTTGGCGCATGGTCGTTGTCCTTGAGCATAAAATAGTTATAGAAGTATATCCTTTGGATGAGTGAAAACACATCCATCAAATACCCACAAACTTATCTTTTGCTCGTTCTCGAATAAAACAAAACTTAAAACAAAAACAAAACAACTAACCAAACTAATTAATCAAAAAAATATTTTTGGAATGTTCAAATCGTATCAAAGGTCATTGACCAAACAAGTCTCAGATCTTTACAACACAATATAATCTACAAGTATTATTATGAACATGAGATTATATTTACATGGATATATATAACTTACAATTTTCCACCACAATATGATAATATGAATGAATAATGGGAGATAATTTTCACCAAAGTAAGATATTTTATAGGGTTACACTACCAGAAAAACAGGTTTTAGCGGCGGAAATTTTCGTCGCTAAAACCAAATTTTCGTCGCTAAAGTTAAACACCAACGGAAAAATTCCGTCCGTGGTCCGCCGCTATCATCCCGTGTTCCGACGGCTCAAATTCCGCCGGTATATTTTGATTTTACCGACGGAATTAATTCCGTCGGTGATTTTTTGACATTAGCGACGGAAATTTCCGTCGCTAAATTAATTTAATTTAATTAAATTTTTATTTCAGCGAAGGAATATTCCGCCGGTGAAATAAAAATTTAATTTAATTTTTATTTTCACCGGCGGAATATTTCGTCGCTGAAATAAAAAATAATTAAATTAAGTTAATTTCACCGGCGAAAATTTCCGTCGCTAGAATAAAAATTAATTAAAATAAATTAATTTCAGCGGCGGAAATTTCCGTCGCTGTAATTATTTGATTTTAATTAATTTTTATTTCAGCGACGGAAATTTCCGCTAGTGAAAATAAAAATTAAATTAAATTAAAATTAAATTAATTGATATAGCAGCGAAAATTTTCGTCGCTGGAATAAAAATTAATTAATTATAGCGACGGAAATTTCTGTCGCTGATAATGAAATAAATAAAAAAAAATAATTTAAAATATCAATTAACCAAAATTTTTGTACCCTATATAACAATTCAATTTATAAAACTAAAAACCAAATATCAGCGTACCAAACTAAAGACTAAATATCACCGTACCAAATCGGGAGGGGGGAGGGGGGAGAGGGGGGGAGAGGGGGGGAGGGTATAGTGTATAGGGTATAGTGTATAGTGTATATGGTATATGGTATAGTGTATAGGGTATAGTGTATAGGGTATAGTATATAGTGTATAGTGTATAGTGTATAGTGTATAGGATATAGGATATAGGGTATAGTGTATAGGGTATAGTGTATAGTATATAGTGTATAGGGTATAGGGTATAAGGTATAATGTATAGGGTATAGGGTATAGTTGTAAGTACCCAAATCCGGATCGTCAAAATCCGTTAAAAGTTAACCGAAATCCGTTAACTGGCCCGCTCCAGGTTAATCGGAACCCGTTAAGTTCCCCGTTGCCAAGCCAACGAGACGTCCCGGGATTGCCCCGTGCATCCCGACGTCGAAACATACTTAACACATGTCATCGCACGTAAAAGTACGGCTTTCCCTGAAAAATGCACTTTTCGGCACTTTTCGGGGGCGTTTCGGACATTTTCCGGACTGTTATTTTAAAAAACGGACAAAACCGGGACCCGGGAACGAACTCCCATATGGCTGGTGACTCATGGGACACGTGGCTTGCATGCCACGTCCCTCTAGTCACCTTTCAATCAGAAATCAAGGCCAAAATACTAAAATACCCTTGGTATGCAGTCCAAGTCCGGTCGGACTCCTTTGCAGACTCTCAGAAATTGCCAGCAAGTTCCTCCAAATTTCCAAAGTTTCACAAAACCCCCTGGATTTCAAGCTAAGTCCGGCCGGACTCATGCTGAAATTTCACCTATAAATAGAAGGGTTGTCAAAGCCATTTATAGAACAACAAATTTACTCTCCAAAATCACCATAGCCACGGCCCAAACCAAATCCTCCCTCTCCCGAGCTCCCGTTTTGCCTCGATTTGCGTGAAAACTCCACGTTTCAACCAAACACGAACCAAAACACCTCAAAACACCGTTCCAAACCACTTTCTGTATCCCGTATACACCCCCCGAGCCAAAGGAGTCGACCCTAGCCATAGGTATAACTCCCTCTCTCTAATCTCTCGTTCTGCCTCGGTTTACGCGCCAGTCGCTATAACGGTTTCAGACGAACATCGTTGAAATGTAGACGCCTCCGTCTAACGGGGTCTGATACATTTTAGCCCCTCGATCCTCTTCTCTTCCCGTAAGAGAAGTAATCACGGGTTAAAACGGCGTTTCGACCCCGTTCCGTTTAAATTCCTGTCATTTACAATTCCAGATCGATCGATCCGTTGAACGTTATTTAAATTCCTGTCATTTACCATTCCGGACCATTTGATCCGTCGAACGTCATTTACATTTCTTGTAACTTTACAATTCCGAGTCGTTTGGCTCGTCGATCGTCATTTACAATTCCGAGTCGTTTGGCTCGTCGATCGTCATTTACGATTCCGGATCGTTTGATTCCATTGATACTGCAATTTAAATACTGTCATTTACAAAGTCCGACCCGTTTGGATCGTGATAGTATTTACCTTTCAAAGTCCGAGTCGCAACCCGATTCGTTGATTGCATGTCATTTAATACGTTTTTCCCGTAAAAATCGTTAACAATGTAATGCCTGGTTCAAAACCGGAGTTCGACCTTCGAACTCTCTTTCAAAATGCGCGAAATGACGTTTGGCATCCGAACGCTCATCTTCAAACTAAAAGCCGACTTTTGACATTCAAAATCATTTAATACGCTTTTTTTCGTAAAAATCGTTAACAATGACAATCCCGGTTCAAAACGGGAGTTCGACCTTCGAACTCTCTTTCAAAATGCGCGAAATGACGTTTGGCATCCGAACGCTCATCTTCAAACTAAAAGCCGATTTTTGACATTCAAAATAATTTAATACGCTTTTTTCGTAAAAATCGTTAACAGTGACAATCCCGATTCAAAACCGGAGTTCGACCTTCGAACTCTCTTTCAAAATGTGCGAAATGACGTTTGGCATCCGAACGCTCATCTTCAAACTCAAAATCCAACGTTTGTCATTCAAACGCTCGTCTTTTCAAACAAGATCACCTAATCAACGTTTGACATTCAAACCAAGATTAAGCTTGTCATTCAAGCCCCCATTTCAAAATGCAAACACACACACACGCACACGTTTTCGAGAAAGGTAGAAAGACTCGTCATACGAGGCATTTCGGGTGATCTCGTAATACTCTTTCCGAAACGTAACATGACCTCCGAACCTAACAATCTTTGGTATTCAAAATAGCTTTTTACTCGTTTTTGCTACCAATAAAAATGACCCCCCGTTTTCAAAGATTTTTCCTAAGTTTTTGTCTACCAATAAAAACGACACCATTTTCACAAAAGCCGTTTCTCTACATTTTTGGCTCAAAATACAAAAACCGCGTGGCGACTCCTCTTCCTTCCCGAAAAGCGAGGTCTCAGACACCAACCCTCCGCGAAAGACAACCGCGTTTCCGAGTCCGCGCGAAAATCCCTAGTAATTTCAGTTGGCGACTCCGCTGGGGAAAATGGATACTTTTTTCAAAACTGCCGTTGTTTTCAAAAAAGCCTTTCGTGGGTCAAATTTTCGTTTACCCTTCCTCGTTCTCGTGTGCGTGTGTTACTTTAAACCTCCAACGGTTTTTTCAAAGGCATTACATTGTCGTCTTTTCAAAATCATACCATGTTCATGCATTCTTGCTCATATTTGATTTACATGTTGTATTTTGAACTGCGCATAAAATTCTTTAAGACACATTCTGAAAAATCTCTGTTTTACTCAGAAAAGGAAATTTAGTGACCGCACACTACTCGCACTTTCTGCCTCGGTACACCGCACTTCACGTGCACTTGCTGCCACTGCACACTACGACCCGTAACCCGGGATGGCCTTATCAGTTGCACCTCGGTAGGTCTACCAGACACCTTTCGAGGGCGCACGGGGTCGTCCCAAACAGCCCATCCTAGCCCGTGTAAGCCATGCACTCTTTATGTCACACTTTGTCCAAGACCCCGATTGGTTTTTGGCTTAGTTCGTGTCATAAAGCCTAAGTGTATGTTTTTTACGCCGGGTTCCGCCACGAGTCAAGCTCGAGAGGTTGAGACCGAAGGTCATTCCCGACCCGAAGTCTTGAGCTTTTCAGCCTTGACTTTGACGCGGAGCTCTGCCGAAAAATATACCCGAAGGTTCAATGTCACACCGTGTCACCAAACCTCACTTCATGCACCGTGCCAGCCACAACTTGGCCAACGCCAAAAGCTAAGGTCCCTTGCGCAAGCGAGTCAAGAGAGGTCATGCCGAAATTTTGGCACGATCCCCGCCTTAACTTAAGGACGTTGACTTCAACTGTGGCCCGTACGTCACATACGTTGGAAGTTTGCGTGATCAGCTAGCCTTAAGTTCACTTTTTCTGTTGTCGGTGGAACTCGCTTGCCTTATAGGACCTCGCTCGGGATTGTCCGTCCCGAGAAAGATGATCTACAAATGGAAACGAGGGGCTTATAAGCGTAGTGACGAGATCCACTGATTAGAGCTCTAGGGTTAGTTGCGAAAAAGAAGACACGCTCTTTTCCAACCGAATAGGACTCTGAGAAAATGCGTTTTAAGTAAACATTAATCGGTAACTGCACATTGCACAAGCCCGAAACCTTGAGCCAAATACCCTTTTCGAAGCCTAAACCACTGCCTTTCATTCCCTGCGGCGAGCGAGAAAGTGGTTCGATTTCCGAGTCGGTGCCTCGCAGAATTACTGCTTACTGGCGGCGTCGTACAGTTCTTCGGTTCCCTCAGTTCCCTCAGCCAGAATATCTGACATGTCCAGCCCACCGAGAAATCATGACGGGGACGGACCCCCGCCACCGATAAGGGATATGACTTTGGAAGAAGCCATTCGGGCTTGTGAGGTTCACAAGAGGCAGAAAGAAGATCAGCAGAATTTCGTGGTACAGTTTCTGAATGAGCGAGGTATAGCAGCTATCCCAGTCAAAATGGTACTTTCGTCCTGGTCGAGGATGACGATTCCCCGAAACCGATTCCTCAAACCTTCAACCAGGTTCCTCCCCCGCCAACTTACGGGATTCCTTCGAACCAAGGAAACAGCCGACCCAGGCTCCACGTTGCCACCTCTCAGGGAAACCCTGTCATATTTGGCCAAGCCAGTGCTACTCCCATCACTCAATACCACCAGTGCACCGCTGGACCATCTCAAACAGATGCCAATACCCTTCAATACCCTCCCGGGTTCATCCCGTTGCCTATACACGAATCCCAAAACACCGGGGACAAACCTCGATACAATTCAGAAAAGGCTCCCATATATCCACATATATCAAGCCTCCCACCTCCAATCACTACCGCTCACGTGGTAGCACCCGGCGCCGAGCTTCACAGTCCACCACTGGACCCAACCTTAGCCTGGATGGTCGAACAGATGAAAGACCTGAAAGCCACCATGAGCAGCTCAAAGCAAGAAACACTCAAATCCACAGATCCGGGAATGGTCACGCCTCTCCCTGCCAAGTTCAGAATGCCGGAGATGGACCGATTCGACGGAACCGAATGTCCTCAAACGCATGTCGACACCTACGTTCTCGGCATGAGAGCGAAGGGAGCAACCCTCCGGCAAATGGCCGACCACTTCCAGCATACGCTCAATAGCTCAGCGTTACGATGGTTTCTAAGGTTCAAGCCTACGGATCGCCACACCTGGGATCAGATCAGTAACATCTTCCTGGAACGGTACAGATCCAACTTAGAGTGGGAAACAAGTCGTGAGGACTTAATCACCACTGAGCAGAAAGCGGATGAAAGCGTCGGAGAATTCTACAAGAGGTGGAGTTAGAAACTCTCCGAAATCATGGAGCCACTCTCCAATGATGAAAAGATGCGGATCTTCAAGTCACCTTGCAAGACCGTCCATCGGAACTCTCATCGATCATCATTTCTTCCCGAGATCTCCGGGCCATGGTCAATGCCGGCTCACGGTTTGAGAAGGATCTTAAGGAGAAGTTGGCTCTTGCACGGCCATACGAGATAGCGATCGGCGGTTGCATTCAATCCCGCACGGCCCCGGCAAAGGGAAAGATACGTCTGTCAACTACATCCATCGGGGACAACAGTCGGAGCAACGAAACCCGGTCCGCAGCGGCAGATTCTACTCAGGGCGGCTGCCGTACACTTCGACAAGTTTGACATGCCGCTGAGCAAGATGTCGGAAGGGTTAATCAAGGAAGGTCTCCTTAAACCCGTTGCAAATTACAAACCCAAGAATCCCGTAGTCAATGCTGACAAGAGCAAGTACTGCGCCTTCCATCAGTATCACGGCCATACCACCGATAACTGCGTGGGGTTACGACACGAAATCCAGAACTTGATAGAGGAAGGAAAATTGGAGCGTCCCCATGGACCCAATACAGTCGAAAACCCTTTTCCGAACAACAACAGTGTGAATTCCATTGAATGGGTGCCCAAGAAGATTGCCACAGAGCCAGTTTCTCCGCCTCTTCCAGCCGGGTCCTCATCTAATGTCCACATCAGCTACGATGTTTGTGACTGCTTTGCATGCCTGGAGTACGAGTCCTAAGACATGGTCCGGAGCAATCCTCCGAGAAAACAGAAGAAGAAGTCCTCTCAACAGCAACTGAGAGAAAGATACGAAGCTGGAGACACCAGTGTGGGTACACTCGGAGAGCCATCCGGGAGGTTCGACTACTACATACTCTACTCCAGCCAGTCCTCCCTTCCTCCAGGCCATGCAGCTTTAGAGCAAACAGGGGTGGGAAAGTCAAAAAGTCCTGCTAACAACAAAGTTCAGACCTTGGAACACCGGAATACCTCAGATCTTGGTAATCTTACTGCCAGTCAGAAGCCTAACCCCCCGCGGGATCAGCCAAGGTTCAATTTGTCCAGCTTCCGAGCACGGACCGTCAAAGGAAGATCAAAGTCAGCTTGACACTCGCACTCGATCAACGTGCTAACCAAGGGCGGCAACCGCCATAAACAGCCTCAGCACAATCCCGAGGCTCCAGTGAAGGCTTTACCTCGCAAGAGGAAAACAGGAAACGGGTGGCTGGACGACACTCCTTTTCCGGATAGAGATCAGATCTATGATTCCCGACTGTACGGCAGTATGATCACTTTCTGTGACGAAGACCTGCCAAGAGATGCCTCGGGGCACAATGAAGCTATGTACATCACTCTCAAGCTCAACACCATATCACTCCCCGGAGTATTGGTAGACAACGGGTCAGCCGTTAACGTTCTCCCTCTCAGCATGATGCAAGCCCTCCACATCAACGAAAGCCACCTGATTCTGTCAACCCGGACTATCAAAGCCTACGACAGCACGTCTCGTCCCATCCTGGGGACGGTGACTCTTGAGCTCTGGTTCGAAACCCAAATGGTGCCAGCAAAATTCCACGTGATGGACATTCCATCCTGAAATTACCCGGGATTTCGCGCGGGGCGCGAAACGCGGTTGTCTTTCGCGGAGGGTTGGTGTCTGAGACCTCACTTCATTGGGAAGGAAAAATGAGGAGTCGCCACGCGGTTTTTGTATTTTGAGCCCAAACGTTGAGAAACGGCTATTGAAAATGGTGTCGTTTTTATTGGTAGCAAAAACTTAGGAAAAGGCTTTGAAAATGGGGATCATTTTTATTGGCAGCAAAAACGAGTAAAAAGCTTTTAGTACCAGAGATTGTTAGGTTCGGAGGTCACGTTACGTTTCGGGTAGAGAATGACGAGATCGCCCGAAACGCCTCGCATGACGAGTCTTTCTACCTTTCTCGAAAAACGTGTGTGTGTGTGTTTTGAAATGGGGGCTTGAATGACAAGCTTAATCTTGGTTTGAATGTCAAACGTTGATGAGGTGACTTTGTTTGAAAAGACGAGCGTTTGAATGACAAACGTCGGTTTTGAGTTGAAATGAGCGTTTGCGTGGCAAACGTCGATTTTGAGTTTGAAATGAGCGTTTGCGTGGCAAACGTCGATTTTGAGTTTGAAATGAGCGTTTGCGTGGCAAACGTCGATTTTGAGTTGAAATGAGCATTTGCGTGGCAAACGTCGATTTTGAGTTTGAAATGAGCGTTTGCGTGGCAAACGTCGATTTTGAGTTGAAAAGGAGTTCGAAGGTCGAACTCCGGTTTTTTGAATCGGGCGAGTCATTGTTAACGATTTTTACGGGAAAAATGCGTATTAAATGATTTTGAGTGTCAAATGGCGGCTTTTAGTTTGAAGATGAGCGTTTGGAGGCCAAACGTCATGTCGCGAGTTTTGAAAGAGAGTTCGACGGACGAACTCCGGTTTTGAACCGGGCATTACATTGTTAACGATTTTAACGGGAAAAATGCGTATTAAATGATATGCGATCAACGAGTCGGGTTGCGACTCGGACTTTGAAAAGTAAATACTATCACGATCCAAACGGGTCGGACTTGTAAATGACAGTATTTAAAGCAGTGTCAACGGAATCAAACGATCCGGAATCGTAAATGACGATCAACGAGGCCAATCGGCTCGGATTTGTAAATGACGATTAACGAGGCCAATTGGCTCGGATTTGTAAATGACAGAAATTAAATGACGATCAACGGATCGATCGATCCGAAATTGGTAAATGATGATAAAAGTAAACGGAACGGGGTCGGAACGTCGTTTTAACTCGTGATTACTTCTCTTACGGAAAGAGAAGAGGATCGAGGGGCTAAAACGTATCGGACCCCGTTAGACGGAGGCGTCTACATTTCGATAATGTTGTTCGAAACGGTTGTAGCGACTGGCGCGTAAACCGAGACGGAACGAGAGATTTAGAGAGAGGGAGTTATACCTATGGCTAGGGTCGACTTCTTTGGCTCGGAAGGTGTGTTTGGGACACGGAAAGTAGTTCGAAAGGTTGTTTCGAAGTAGTAAGGGGCATATTTGATCGAAATACGAAGGTTTCACGCGAATCGAGGCAGAACGGAAGCTCGGAAGGGGTGTAAACCAGTTTGGGCCGTGAGGATGGTGAAATTTTGGGGTAAAAAACCTCTCTTTTTGGCTTTGTGACCATTTCTATTTATAGGTGAAAAATGCGGTAGGAGTCAGGACGGACTTTGCACGAATCCGGGGGTTTTGTGGTATTTTGAGAATTTGAAGGACTTGGCCGGCAATTTCGGAAAAAATGTGCACAGGGAGTCGGCGGACTTGGCTTGCAAATCGAGGGGTATTTTGGTCTTTTGGCCTTGATTTGTGATTGAAGAGTGACTAGAGGAGGTGGCATGGCTGCCGCATGCGCCTACGAGTCACCCGGCCATGTGGGATTTCGTTCGGTCCCGGTTTTGTCCGTTTTAAAATAACGATCAGGAAAATGTCCGAAATGCCCCGGAAAGTCGAAAAGTGCGTTTTCCAGGAAACGTACTTTTACGTGTGATGACACGTGTTAAGTACGGTTCGACGTCGGGATGCGGGCGATCTCGGGGCGTCTCGTTGGCATGGCAACGGGAGTTTAACGAGTTCGGTTAACTGGAGCGGGCCGGTTAATGGATTTGGTTAACTTTACAGCGGATTTGGACGATCCAAATTTGGGTACTTCTGAGTTAGCCCCTCGGCGACGTCACTTCCGAAGGAGGTGGGGTCGTTGAAAAAGATAAGGATCCAAATCGGGATGCCTTACTTTGAAAGAGACACAGGCGGTCAGGCTGGATTTGGACCCTTAGCGAAAAGGATTCCTACGTATCCCGAGCGGGAATCAAGCCGATCGTAGTTCGAAAGGGGGCAAGGGCCGCGCATGGGGACCTTGACCTGAGCGAGTATGTTAGGAGGCGTCTAAATCTGAATGAGACCATTCGCGAGGTATGCTGTACCTGAATGGAGACCTTGTTGGAGGCGTGCGAAACACAGGGACTTACGAAACCTTCGAGGTGTGTGGCGCCTGAGCCAAACCGAGTTGCGATGCCGACGCGGCGTGTGGCGCCTCAAACCGAGTTCTTCGAATCATACGAGGGCGTGTGGCGCCTTCAAACCCAGGAGTTTGCGTGCGACGGGGGGCTGGCGCCTCAAACCGAGTTGCGAGGATACATTTATCTGTGGCGAAGGCGTTCGTGCCTTTCGGGTGCCGGGCTTATTCTTTGTTGCCAGGTTTATCCTCTCTTTGCTGGGATACGGCGATCGATGAGAACGGTTGTTTTAAGCTGGCGTTATTAACAACCTCGGAAGGATCGACGTTTCTTCTTTAAATCCTGCTTTGAGGATGAGCATTCGGGCTTGCCTTGATGGCGAAGAGGATTGTTGTGCGGGCTTACCTTGACGGCCGAGGTGGAACGATCGGGCTTACGGCCAGCGGCGGGGAGATGAATGTTCACTTGCTTTGGAGTGAAAAGGTGTTCGGAGCTTACGAGGATGGCCGAAGAGGGATTGTTGCAAGGCGTTCATGCCTTGGGGTTCGGGCTTATTGTTGTTGCCAGGAAGACGAACAGTGAAGGTCTCGATAGGAGAGTGGAGGTCGGACCGCGAAGGTCGGGATTAGTATTTGAGATCGGACGTGAAAGGTCCCATTGAGGATTTGAAATCGGACAGTGAAAGGTCGCGGTGATTAAAATCGGGCCGTGAAAGGTCGTATCGAGCAAGTGAAAGGTCGCGGTTGAGGATTGGAATCGAGCCGTGAAAGGTCGCGGTTGAGGATTGAGATCGAACCGTGAAAGGTCGCGATTGAGGATTGAGATGGACCGTGAAGGTCGCGATTAAGGATTGAGATCGGACCGTGAAAGGTCGCATTAAGGATTAAAATCGGGCCGTGAAAGGTCGCGGTGAAGTTGAAATCGGCCGTGAAAGGTCGCGATTAAGGATTGAAATCGGAATCCGTGAAAGACAGTGCGCGATTAAGGATTAAAATCGGACCGTGAAAGGTCGCGATTAAGTGAAATCGGACCGTGAAAGGTCGCGATTAGAGATTGAAAATCGGGCCGTGAAAGGTCGCGGTGAGGATTGAAATCGGGCCGTGAAAGGTCGCGATTGAGGATTGAAATCGGACCGTGAAGAGTCGCGGTGAGATTGAAAGATCGGACCGTGAAAAGTCGCGGTTGAGGATTGAAAGTTGGACCGTGAAAGGTCGCGGTGAGATTGAAAATCGGACCGTGAAAGGTCGCGATTAGGGATTGAAATCGGGACCGTGAAAGGTCGCGGTGAGATTGAGATCGGACCGTGAAAGGTCGCGATTGAGATTTGAAATCGGACCGTGAAAGAGTGGTGATGGATTGAAATCGGACCGTGAAAGGTATGTGATTAGGATTGAGACGGACCGTTGAAGGTCGCGATTAGGATTAAAGGTCGCGGATTGAAATCGGACCGTGAAAGGTCGCGATTGAGGATTGAAATCGGACCGTGAAAGGTCGCGATTGAGGATTGGAATCGGACCGTGAAAGGTCGCAATTAAGGACTTGAATAATGGTGAAAACCATTAGGAATTTTAACGTCTGGAGACGATCGTTAGTGAAAACTAGCTGGGAATTTATCCTCGGGGATGGGGGTTAGAAATGTCTAAGCAGGGAAATTTTATACTTTTGGGGGCGAAAAGAGGTAAAATGGGCTGCATAAAGCCGAGGGCCAAAGTGGCAAGAAAATTTCTCGATGCGATGTAGAGTCCATTTTAGCCGGACTTCTTGGGTGACCATGTCCTTTGTAGCCAGAGGCCGAGGAAGGAAGAGGCCATTTTCTTCCATAAATTCCGACGAGGAGGAGAGAGAGGAGGAGAGAAAAATTCCAACCCAAATTGCAAGGTTTGCTCGTATTTGTGAAGGAAAATCGCTATGGAAGGTGATTTGGGACCAATGGCTCGCCACGGAAGGACCGATGACGAAAGAACTCGATTGGTTCGGACCATTCGAACCATTGTGCATCCATTGAATCCGGCGGAGTTTTATCCGGCGAGGGATAGACACAACTCCAAGGATGGGATCAAGAGACAAGTAAGTTTCCTACAAATTCCATTAATTTTAAGAATGTGCATTCTTTAAATGTTAGAAATTTGTTTAGGAATGAACTTAGGGATTTTGGTGCCCGAATTGGGGCTTTTGACTTTGCCATGAATTGTTGTCGAAATTGACTAGGATGTAGTTCAATTGACACTATGGGTGGATGACATAAAAATTTTGGTTGCAAAATTCCATGTCTAGATGCATTTTCCAAAATTAAAGTAGCTTTAATTTGGGACAGAGTAAATTTTGAAATGTTCGAAAGAGATTTGAAAGTTCCGGTTTCAACGGAGTTTTCGAAAGATTTTGAAAGTTCCGGATTCGACGGAGTTTTCGAAAGATTTTGAAAGTTCCGGATTTGACGGAGTTTTCGAAATGTTTTGAAAGTTCCGGATTCGACGGAGTTTTCGAAATGTTTTGAAAGTTCCGGATTCGACGGAGTTTTCGAAATGAGGGGAATATACGTAGGAAATGAATGAGAACCGTATCTGCATTGCATCCTTTTGACATGCGTTGGTGCATTACATTGACGTTGCTTACGTCTTTGTTTGTCTGCGGGGGACGGGGACGGTTAATACCCACAACCGAGAAGAGTCGGGGTGCTTTTGAGGCGGTGCGAGCATTGTGGGATATTATCCCGAACGTGGCTCGAGAGGGAGAGAGGAGTCCGCGGCGGTGGTGCTTGACTCCGGGTTGGCTGGGTTCATCGATGCTTTGTAGGCTGCGGCAGGTGATACGCCGAGGGCAGTCCATGTATGTTGCTACGGCGAGTATTGGTGGGATACGACCCACACTTTCCATTTCGGATGGGGGAGCGACGGTGACTCCCACGGATTTTGCCGCTATCAGGGTTGCCGACTTATGGCAACACGGCGGGTGTGGAGTTGATGGTTACACCCGGAGCGGTTATGCAGGCTCTTTGGGTTTTGATATTACCGATGCCGGGGGCTTAGGCATTCGGTACAGGCCGATGGAGAGGCATGCGGAGGCGGGTGTCGCCGCTTATACCGTGGATCCTTGAGGATGACCGCGGAGCGCTGGCTCGAGGGTTCCTTTGGTTCTTATTTGTCGGCGACTTTATTCCCGACTTACGACACGTCTGTCACTTCCCTTTGCTCGGGTCGGCGATAGACTTGGATGCGCGTGAGGGGTTCGCGTGGGGGAGGCTGGGCCGGCCGAGCTCTACCATTCCACAGACGGAGTTCTCGCGGGGAGAGGAGCACTCCTTTAGGCGCTTCACGCTTTGTCTTGGATGTAAGTTTACGTACTTTTCTCTTCCTTGCCTCTTTTATGTACTCGTATGTATACGCTTTGTAGGCGACATAACTTTCCATTCTCTTGGCGGGGTGCTCGGGTGCTATGAGGTGTTCGGTCAGCGGGATCGGGACATCGAGGAGCCGCACGACCTTTGTTCCCTGCCATCTTTGGTTTGGCGAGAAGAAAGCGAAAGAGGGCGGTCTCTTCGAGAGTTGGCACTCGAGTGTCATACGAGGAGGTGTCTCGAGCCTTGAGCCGGGAGTTCTACGAGAGGATCCGGTTGACCTGGTGGAGTAGGTTCGATGCCGTCATTGTTCGGATTGCTAGCGAGACTACACGGCGGCGGAAGCTCTGGTGGGACTTCATTTGCGACGCCATGTATGCAGGGGAGAGGGTGACTCGTCGGCATAGGCGGGGTCCCTTCCCTTGGTGCCGGTGGATCCTCCTATGTACATGCGGCATCCCAGGGAGATGCGGAGTGAGAGAGCTGGAGGGTACATACGGGGCGTGTACTACAGAGTACATCATAGCGGGGGCCGCCTATGATGTTTTCTTGAGATGGTGAGGAGCCCGCGGGTGCGGCATAGAGGCGAGGTCCACTGGAGGTCCTCGAGATTTTCCGGTCCACGAGCTAGGCTGGCGTACGAGGGGCTGGATGGTTCGCGTGGCGACTTGTGATCCGCTCCCGGGTGAGCCGAGACCACGATACGGGGCGGACCCCAATGCTTCGGTGAGCACCTTTTTTGATTTTACTGCATTTGATAGTAGTATTACGCAAATGTTGCATCTGTACTACGCTTGTCTTCGATGACTTTCTGGTTCGCGAGTGTACGGCCGTACGTACAACGACGCCATGAGTGGTGGACGGGTGGTCCGCCTACGCTAGGAGGCTCGTGGAGTTCATGCGGTGCGGTTCCCGGAGGAGCGTGGATGTCCGTGATCGGGGGCCGTCCAGGCCGAGAGATTCGCCTGCTCCACGGCTGGTGGGGAGGACTTCTACGCGGGGTTCGGCCGGTTCGCGGGCGGAACGGCTGGATTTGGAGCTCCTTCTTCTGCGCACTCGGGCGCGAGAGGGGAGTCCTCGAGTTCGCGTACTCCGAGGAGGCCTTTGCCTATTCATTTGGAGGAATTTGGCGAGTTCTGTTTGCGACGGATCCGGCGGCGGCGGAGCGGTGCGTCGAGTGCACGGATGACGAGCGGGACTCGAGTAGTCCTATTTTCTTGCTTTCTTTCTTCTTGCTTTGTTTAGACAAAATGCATGTATTTATCGGGAACAAATTTGATTTGAAGCTGTATTTGCAAAAAGGCGCCCGTGGGGCGGAACACATACTTCGCATATTTATTACGTGATCACCTTACATTATTTTTGGCAAATAAGGAAGTAGGTTAATCAAAAATAAATAAAATGAGAAATGCATTAAAAATTGAACGGGTCAAAAATTAAGCATGTATGCACTAATTATTAATTATTTGCCTTTGTTGCACGAGCAGGGGCGGAAGGGATGCGATATTGGTTGAATGAAACCATGGGCGGCACGCGAGATTTCTTAAAGGTGAACGAGGGAGTTGTTTGGAAATGTTTCCAATTTAGGGCGGTAGGCTGCGAGTTGACCAAGTCAGCTGCGAGAGAGTCAGGCCGGACTTGGAATGAATTTCAGATTCTTTAAATTGCGGTTTCGGCTTTGCAATTGGTTAAGCTGCGCATAGTTTTTGATCATTACAATTTGAATTCTCTCAAACTTCCAAGGTTCCCTTCATTTTCATGGCTCCCTTTCCCAAGTTATCGTCTCGGATGCAAGAGCGATATTTGGACAACTTTCGATCGTGGGTACGGAACCACACGAGGCGAGAACAAAGGGTTTTTCGAAGGCATTACGGGATTAAATCTGTTTGGGCTTTGAAGGAGCTCATGCGCAGTTAGGATCTTTTGAGAGCCGCGTCTCGGTTACAGGACGTACGGAGGAATGTGTACGGCTTTTCGTACAACGAAATCACTCCTACGTTTGAAGATTTCCGGGCCGTGCAGGAGGACACGAGGCGGAACAGCTAGTTCTTCCGTATCTTTGGTGGCATGGCCCTTTGTTGAGAAGCTAGTGTCTTTGTTTGGTATCTCATTTGGAGAAGCATACGGGATGCTTGTCTGAGGATACCGATTATGTTGACATTTCGGGGCTGCAGAAAGATTTGCAGGCGAGGAGCGTCTTTTCGTGGGACGCGTTTGCTTTGTGCTCGATTGCTACTCTGTGCACATTCACGTCTCTGGGTGTGTGCCATCACCCGGTGTCACGGACCTGGTGAGCGGTGCCGGGAGTGGGGGAGACATCGTGCCGCTGGTCTTAGGCGAGACGTTCACAGGGCATAGAGTCGGATGGCGGCCCGGTAGCCGATACATGTGGGGAGGGAGTCCCGCTATGCTTACCATGTGGTTGAGGAGAGGCTACAGATGATGCACGAGGTGCCCGATGTCTTGTGACGCTTGGTCTTTCTCGCGACGTCCTGCAGTGATAGGGGGCGATCGAGGCTTTGGAACTCTGGATGGCCGGACTTTGCACGCATCACTTGCGATGGTGGGTTCCCCATTGGAAGTTCTGAGACTTGTAGGACCGCTCGGGAGAGTACATTGTTGGTTGTCGAGTGCGGGGCTATCTCGGACGTCTTTCTATATTCCATCATTGGTTACGCTGACGATGCGAATTTGGAAGCGAGGTGCCAGTTGTCCCGATGCGAGTTATGCTTTGCTACCTTTGAGGTGGGATCTCTGCGGATGGAAGATCCTTCGGCGCTATTGCGATCACCGGTGGTGGCAATACACGTCCTTTCTGCCCGGGGTTCTCTTTCACGGAGAGAGGGCCTTGTTACATCGACCTTGATATCGGGCTGAGTACGAAGAGTGTATAGGGAGACACGAGATGGCTATCTTGTGGAGACGGAGTGGTGGTGGGTGCTTGATCACTGGACAGCTCGACCTTGAGGAGGACCGAAGCAAGGGCTAACCACAGGAATCGTGCGCGATGCCATGGTGATTATGAGACGAAGTGCGTCGGGAGGCCAATCAAAGCTCTTGTGATGATGGCTCGAAGCGAGGCGGCTCGAGACGAGCTAGAAAGAGGCTGCGTTGACGGCGCGGGCTTGACGGAGGCGTCGGGAAGAGTCCACAGAGCCGAGGTAGAAGGCCTACCGGAATTTTTCTGCGAAGGTGAAGAACACTCGCCGGGGAAAAGGGAAGGGAAGAAGGATGAAGGACCTAGTACGGGAAACTAGGTTGACCTTCTTTGTATCATCCCGGAAGTATCCACCCATTGTCATTGCGAGACACATTAATTGATTAATGTTTTATTGTAGTTTTGCTAGCGTGTAGCGAGTCAAGAGTTGACCGTGCTTGAACTCATCAAAGAATGTTTTAACCGTTATGAATTTGTAGGTTAAATGAAAAGAGTTTTTGAAACACAAGCAATTGATGCTTATTGTATTTTTTGTTTTTTAGACCGAACCAATGATGGGCGCCTACGTTCCCCTTTTTACAATTGGACTAAGGGGCTCGAGTCACCGTAGTTCGACACTTTAGGTGAATTTGAGAAAAAGCAAAGACAAAAGAAGTGCGACCTGTCTTTTACGGATCATTAGCGGGAATGTATCCAGTTGGGTATTACTCTTTTAGCACTTTAATTTGCTGAGGGGGACGGTGTATGGGGAAGGAGAGTTGACTCGTGCTCTTCCTCAAACGAAGTATCTGCGGAGCTTGCTTCCGTTCACGGGGTTAACGAAAGGGTTTCCGTCCAAGTCTGCTAGCTTTATGGCTCCTCGGAGAAGATTCTTTGTACCACGAACGGTCCTATCCGGGTAGGCTCCCACTTTCGAGGGGATTGGTACGCGTAGGAGGCTTTTCCTTTAGCACCAAGTCGCCTTCTCGATGTCTCGGATCTTGACTTTCTTGTCGAATGCTCGGGCCATTACGCTGCAGTAGGCTCGAGTGTGTTCCATGGCTTTCAATCTGCGCTCGTCGAGTAGAGCAAGTTCGTCGTGACGGCTCTGTAGCCATTCGACTTCATTGATCCCGTTTTCCAAGAGGACTCGGAGGGATGGAATTTCCAATTCCACGGGCAACATCGCTTCCATTCCGTAGGTAAGCGCGAACGGAGTCTCCCATGTGGCGGTTACGGCGGTGTTCGGTATCCCAGAGGAGCTAAATGTAGCTTTCGGGCCGGTCCCGACCTGCAGTGGTCATCTTTACGATTATCATGGCGAGAGTTTTGTTGTTTGCCTCTCTTGCACCATTGGTTTGTGGTACGTAAGGAAGACTTGTGACGTGTGACTCTGAATTCGGTCGGTAGTTGGTCACAATCTCCTTGAGAAGTGAGTCCCGTTGTCGGGAGATGATCTCGTTGGGCACTCCGTATCGGCACATGATGTTCTCTCGGATGAACTCGGCCACCTTCTTAGAATTCGGTACCTTGTACGATCGGCTTCTACCCATTTGGTGAAGTAGTCGGCTGCGACTAAAATAGAACTCGTGACCATTGCTCCACTGGAGGAGTGATCTTGCCGATGACGTCGATTCCCCATGTGGCGAAAGGCCATGGCGTAGTCATGCAATAGAGTTCGTGAGGAGGAATGTGATTGAGGTTGGAGAACCGTTGACATTTATCGCGGCTTGGAATGAGCTGGATGCGATGCATTTCCATTGATATCAATAGTATCCCATACGGAGAATGATACGTGTCAATGCTCGGGCGTTCGTATGCGGACCGCGAGGTTCAGTTGTGAACTTCGTTCGTGCTTCGGCCCAGCTTTTTCTTTGTTTACACACCGAAGGAAGTGGCCCTTGAGTGGCGCTTCTTGTACAACATACCCCCCAGAATGACGAAAGTGGGATGCCGGGCGTTTTAATTCCATCATGTTTTGGCTTTGATCCCTTCTTTGTATTTTCCATCTTCATTTGTGAAGGAAGCTTCTCCGCTTTGGAGAGTGCTTGGTAAATACGATTGTACCGGGGTTCGTCGATCGTTTCTTTTTCTTTTTCGATCTCACGGCCAATAGGCGGGTGTTTCCCGTCTGCCTATTACCCGAGGGGTTTCTTGCTTTCCCATCGGGAATTTCGACAAGAGGCGAGGTTGCCGGGCGTACGCGAAGCGGTTTCACTGTCTCTTGGCAAATAGTGAAAAGAGATGTCCTTGGGCGAGCAATGAGCTCCTCCATGTACGCAGTGGTACTTCTGAAGGCCGAGAATCTACCATCTTCCATTTGTTGGACACTTGATTGATGATCAATGCGAGTCTCCATATACATCCCGGCTACGAGATGTTGCGCTCGAGGCGGCTTCCAAACTGCTTTGCACAGGCTTCGTGATTCTGCTGCATTGTTGGTTGCTTCAAAATTCGGACTTGATGGCTATGGGAGTATGCTCGTCCTTGGGATCGACAAGGAGCATTCCAATGCCATTCCCCTTCTTGTTGGCTGCCCCATCGAAGAAGAGTTGCCGGCGGTTTGCGGCTGTCAGTGAAAAAGATTCCGTCGTCCAGGATCGGGACCCTTAGGTTCTTTTGCTTGGGAAGTCGGCAGATGATGCGCCATTACTACTGCCCTTTGTTGATTTTCGACCATGTACTTGATGTCGAACTCAGCCAGGAAGAATGACCACTTGGCTAGTCGCATTGGCAGGGATGGCTTGTTAAAGAGATATCGGACGGGGTCACTTTGGAGACAGGGAGCAGAATGCGGCATGTAGTGTTCGGTTTCCCGACTACCCATACCAAGGCGGTACAAGTTTTCTCACGATCTTTGAGTAGCCCGAGTTCACTTCCTTGAAGCTTCCGGCTTACGAAGTAGATTGCATGCTCAACCTTGGAATCTTTGTTCTTGTGCCAGCATTGCTCCGATTGACGTGTACATTCTTGTCGGATACGGGAGAAGTGGCTTGTCTTCATGTGGCGGAGCACGGGGTGGGGGATTAACCAAGTAGGTCTTGATCTTCTCAAAGGCTGTTTGGCACTCGGAGTCCCATTTGATGTCGGCATTCTTTTTCATCGGTTTGAACATGGGCTCGCAGAGAGATGTCAAGCTGGTTGATGGCGGCCACGATCGATCTGCTGAAGTCTTCCCATGAAGCTCTTCACTTCCGGGGTTTGAGGCGGCTTCATGTCCGATGATGGCCTTGATCTTACTTGGGGATCGAGCTTCGATACCTCTTTACGTAACCATATACCCCGAGTACCTTGCCGCGCTTGACGCCGAAGGTGCACTTTGCGGAGTTTAGCCTCATGTAGTGCTTTACAGTACGGTTGAAGAACTTTCTCGGATCTGTCATGTCTTTGCATGTACGATCCCTTGGAGTGGATGATCATGTCGTCGACATACACTTCGATTTCTTTGTGAATCATGTCATGGAAGAGAGGCATTGCGGTGGCAGCAGTAAGTAGCCCCGGCGTTCTTCGAGGCCGAACGGCATGGCCAGTGTAACAGTATGTCCCCGTGGAGTGGTGAAGGCGATACGGCTTTATCCTCCTCCGGACATTTTGATCTGGTTGTATCCAGCGAACCCGTCCACGAAGGACTTTACTTCGAAATTTGCCGTGGTGTCGACCGGCATGTCGATGTTAGGCAGTGGGAAATCATCTTTAGGGCTGGCCTTGTTGAGATCCCGGAAATCCACGGCATCTGACCTTTCCGTTGGCCTTGGTGACCGTCACGATCTTGGAGAGCCAAGTCGGGTACTCAATCACTACTGATGAAACCAACTCGGAGCATTTTCTCAATCTCTTCTTTTAACTTGCAAGGACCACTCTGGCTTGATCTTGCGCGGCTGTTTGACGAGGCTTGGTTTCGGGATCCGGGGAATTGTTGCTCCACGATTGAGGATCAAGTCTGGGATGTCTGATATGACCCGGGCGAACACGTCAACATACTCCCGGAGGAGGTTTATCGGGGCTTCTTTTACGCATCGGCGAAAAGAAACCGCCCTTGTTGTGTCTCTTTAGGCTCTTGCAGCTGACCCCAGGGTTCACTTTGGTTATAACCTCTTCGGCGGCTTGGGCCGGTTGTCCCTCTTGGTGGCTACACGCTCGAAGAACTTCCTTAATGTATTGTTCGTTTAATGTGTATGCCTTCTTTATCAATTGAATTATTAACGTCTTTTAAGTTGTTTGTTAACTTATCGGTTGTTAAAGTGGCAATGTGAGGATACTCAGAAAGGTCAAACTTTTCATTAAACAAGAACGGGGATACATGATTGGCTACATTATTATAGTCCTCAGGCGTAAGGCGGTTGGATGACTCGGAAGGGCTGGGACTGACAAGGAGTGACTCGGAGGGTTTGAGACCGGGTTTAGGGAGATGTGGAGTGCGGGCCCGGCTTGTCTTCCAGTTACTGCTAAGCTTGCCCTTGGTCGGTGAAAGTTACCCAATTCTTCGGATGGCATTCTTTGGATGCTTGATGAGGGTGCGGGGATCGAGAGGATTGGGCTTCTGCTGTCCCAATCATGGAAATCATGCTTTGTTGTCGGAGCCCCGGTCGATCAAGTTTGGCAACTCCATGACTTCTTGAAGCAGACTCTGTAGAATTTGGTCCAGCGAGAGCATCCTCATGAACTCGGTTCCTTACGCTTTGGACTTGCTGTGTCTCGAATGTGGCCTCGGTGGCTGATCCGAACAATCTGTTTCCCATGGAGAGTACCTTGAGTTGCTCCTCCAAGTGCAGGATTCCCTTGAGTGTGTACTCGTCTTTGGGTGGTGGCGGTTGGTCCCGGGTAGAGCCTGTGATGTCGAGAACGCTCCCCTTATCGGATTAGCTTTGAGTCCTCTCGAAACGCTTGAGGTCCGTGCTAGTTGTTCCATTCTTTGCTTGTAGTCTATGTACCGACTATCCCTGCTTCTTTCTCATCTTCATCGGTTCATTGTCGGTCCCCTATTTCGCGGTTCAGCTGGTTCGCCCCTGATTCTCTTTGTCGGTTCAGCCCTCGGTCTGGCAGCCCGGTTCCACTTGTCGGTCCCCTCGGTCTGCTTTGTCGGTTCCCTTGGTGAAGTAATGAGCGAGGTCAAAAGCTGTAAGGTCGGAGGTTGGGTGTGCGTCGGAGGTTCCCCTTTTGTGGGGCTGCTTCATTGCCTTGGTGCGGGGCGAGCCTTTTATCTTCCTTGATGTCGGCGGTGTTGGCACGTGGCCAAGCCACTGGACCGTGGTGTGGTCCTTGACTTCAATAACTTGGTGTTGGCCTTGCGGCCTTTTGCCGAGCCCCGATCACAGGGATGAAGTTCATGAGTTTCATCATCCTCATGGCAGGGAGGAATCGATCGTGAGACAGTGGAAGGTCCACGTTGCATATTTGGATCTTGGAGGTCTCGAGTGAATCCGATTAATGGCATGTCGTCATCGTATGCTTGATTTCTAACTGCTGGAATGTCGTTAGTCTTTGGTCCCCTCGGTGGTGGCCGCCTTGTCGCCGTAGGCGTGGTTAGCTCGTTGCCTTGCGTGAACTTAAGGCGATGAAGGGTGGATGCCACGCCATTGATTTGATGCAGCTGGGGACGCCCGGGATGGCGGTGAAAGTGATTGGAATGTCCAACACTTGGAATTCGGTGGGGATCATCCGCTTGCCGAACCGTATGTTAAGAGTAGCAACCCCGAGAACCGTACGGGAAGTAGAGTCATAGGCCTTGACAGTGTGGATGAAGGCTTAAGATCTCATGGGCTTGATGTCAAGCAGGTCCATCATCCAGCTGGATGTGATGTGAGAGCGGCTCATTGTGATCAGCCCCAAATTTTTGGAAGGTCCAAATCTCGTGAAGGTGATAATGTTGCCATAGTGGATGTTACCGATCATCTCGAATGACTTCATCCGGGGTCGCGTCCACGGGGACCATGGTACGGGCCAGGATTTCCTCTAGCTTGAGCTTGTGAGGATATAAAGAGGTGAGCAGAGACCAAAGGGAAATGTTCGCCCGAGTGCCTTGAGCCGTGTGAGGATCGGGTCCTCTTTCAAGGAATTTGCGTCTTCGGGCTAGCCGGATTGCACCCGGCTCCGTCGGCTTTTGGTGGCCTTAGGTGGTAATGCATGGATTTGACCCGATCGGGTTAGGACGCCGACATCAGGGGTTTGGTCCCTTCCCGAACAGCCGCTTTGCTGAGTTGAGCCATAGTTAGAGGAGGATTCCTCGTAGCGTAGGGCCATATGTCTTCCCTCAACTCATCGACTGTGGATGAATTCCTGGAGCTTCGGCAGCTTGACGGATTCTCGTCCCAGATACCGGCTTCGGGTGCCTCTCGCGGGAGGTAGCCTACGCTTTGACGCAGCTTGTTCGAATGTCGCTGCACAACAAAGGGTTGCCTGAATCGAACCGTGCGTGCCGACCCTCCGGGAGGTTGGAGAGTTCTCGGCTCAAGCGAACGGTCTCCTTGATCTCTTCACGGTATATCGCGTTCCTTTCCTTCTTCTTGAGCATACTCAGTGGCATTCTCGGAGTCGGGGTCCGGCGATACTCGTGGTTTGCTAGTTTTCCTCCGCTCCGGGGCCCGCATCAACCTTCTTGCAAGTGAGCTGCGTCGAGAGTTAGTGCTGCGTTTCTTCCCATGTGAGAATAGCCGGTGCTTCTTTGAACCGCGTGCGGCGCCTAGGTAAACCTCCATCGGGGAGAGTTTTCTCCTCTGCTATATCTGAGTGGCGGGTATGTCGGAAGGTGAGTCCACGGCTTCCCGAACATCTGCCCATGTGACTCGGTTGTCGCCCCAGGTGATCGCTTTCGTAAACGAATGCCTCGATCTGTGGAATTTCCATGAGTAGTTGCTCAAGACGAATTTCCATCCTCCTCTTGTTTTTAAATAGACCTTCCTCCCTGAGTTAGCCTCTCAATTTGAGTGCGGAAATGATCCGTTCCCATCCTCCCAGGACCCTTGGGAGTCCGGTTTTGTTGACTTCATGCCCGGCTTGGAAGAGAATGGTTTCATCGTCTTCGTCGTCGCTTTCACAGAGAACTTGCTTTCCCTGGGAAGGTAAGCACTGGGATTCTTTCTTTTGTGACGTTCCATCTCCTAGGTCATCGGGACCGTTGACCGCCCTTGCCTGACAGAGGGGGTTGGATGAGAACAGACGGTAGTCCGGGAAGTTGCCATGAGCAAAACTCTTGAGGTCGAACTGGTCTAGAGTGGCCTCTAGCTTTCTGTCTGAAGCTGCCTGTGACACTTTCAGGGCTTGAGTCCCGTAGGTCTTTCGAGCTTGGTCTTCGTCCCAAAGATGACTTTCTTGAGCGGCTAGTTCCATGAGGGCTTTCCTTGCGAGAGCTAAGCAGTCTCCGTAGGTGCGCATCATCTAACTAGTGTCCAGAACCGTGATTACATTCAAATCGCCGAATGGCGGGAATACTAGGATTACGTTGACGAAGGAAGTCGGACTGGGACATTCCATGCGGCCTTCCTTGATCTCGATTACCAAGAAATTTGCCCATATTTGCTTGATTGACCCCACGGGGGTGTTGAATTCTGCAATGTTGACAGTCTCGTGATCTCGCTCGATCGCCAAGTCTATCAGAGCTAGCAGTCGACCGGCAGGATGTTCCGAATCCGGGGCCGCGACTACTGGGAGTAGAATCGAACCGGAGCATGTTGATGCTGAGGTGGTCATTTCCTATGTCGGAAACGGACTCTGCCTTGCGGGGAAGACTTTCACGGATGTTTTCGGGGTGGCCGCCGAAGCGTTCCCGAGGTTGATCCGACTCGTAGCAGGTGAGGAGCTTGGTCTCCTTCACTGTTTCCCTTGGCCTGGCGGCGCTTGAGGGTATAAGCTTGACCGATGGCACGGGCCGGTTGCCACCGGGCCGGTACTCGGAAGTAGTGATGAGCTTCGAGATCGCTTGGCCAAAGCCTCGTTTACCATGAGCAAGTGCAGCCGAGGGTGACCTTGGCGTTGCAGAATCTGACGATAAGGACTGGATCCTTGGCTTCATCAGGGTATCTGGAATAGATGATGTTGACGAAGTCGTCGTCGGCCACTTGATCAGAGGGATTCCTTGTCGTGTCAACCGCTTGCTTCCAATTGCCTGATAGCCGCCCAGACCGGACGTTGAGCTTCGACAATTTCCATGGTATTGGAACCTTGGTCGTAGGTGACCCGATCGGAAGGAGTTCCGTCCTCAAACCGAAGCATTTGAATGCAGGTCCGCCCGCGGTCTGCCGCGTCCTCGACTCCGGAGAGTCCTGATTTGTCGTCATCTGACGGTTCAATCCAAACGTAGGGACGTATTGCGTTCGGTTGCGTTGCTGGAGCAGCTAGGAAAACATCGTGCTCTTTGTTGGAGAAGAGGGGTACAGTGGGTCGTTCCTCGTGGAGGACGTCCCATACAACTTCCATGCATTCATCACGAGAATGACGGTGCTTGTTGACCTTTATCACAAAGATCTCTTCTGCAGCGGGAGGCCAGAGAGTTGGTTTGGAGAATGCCGACGAATCCTCCGATTGGAGACCGGGGTTTATGTGCCCGCATCATGGCGATATTCGCCGTTTCCTTCCACCCGCCTCCAAATGTTGGAAACGACAGTTGAACTTGATGTATCGGATCGCCCGTGGTCCGCCCGCTCGAGTACGTTTACTTAGTTAGCATCTCCTGACTCCGAGGATTCTCGATGAGATTTGCCCCGATAGTCCTTGGTTGATTTGAAAGAGGTAACCCCAGTGCCGAGTGCGGACTTGACAGCTCGGCCATTATCTCGGCTTCGTTTCCTATGAGGAAACTATCCCCGGATGACTTCGAGATCTCCCGCCGTTAATGAACTTAACACACCGATGGAGATTGGAAGCTATGGCTTTCATGTGGTGTAGCCAAGGGCGTCCCAAAAGAGCTGTGAACTCGGATGGAATGTCCATCACGTGGAATTTTGGCCGGCACCATTTGGGCTTTCGAACCGCAGTTCCAGAGTCACCGTCCCCAGGATGGGACGAGACGAGCCGTCGTAGGCCTTGATAGTCCGAGCCGACGGAATCAGGTGGCTTTCATTGATACGGAGGGCTCGCATCATGCCGAGAGGGAGAACATTAACGCCGACCCGTTATCTACCAATACTCCGGGAGTGATATGGTGTTTGAGCTTGAGAGTGATGTACAGAGCTTCGTTGTGCCCCGAGGCATCTCTCGGTAAGGTCTTCATCACGCGTAACGTGATCATATCGCCATACACGGGAGTCGTAGATATCGTCTCTATCCATAGAAGGAGAGTCATCCAGCCATCCGTTTCCTGTCTTCCTCTTGTGAGGTAAAGCCTTTGCTGGAACCTCGGGAGTGTGTTGAGGTTGCATGTGGCGGTTGCCGCCCTTGGTTAGCACATTGATTGAGTGCGAGTGCCAAGCTGACTTTGATCTTCCTTTACCGGTCCGAGCTCTAAGCCGGACAAATTGAATCTTGGGGCCGATCCGCAGGGGATTACAGTTTCCGACCGGCCATTAGGATTACCAAGATCCGAGGTATTCCTGTCCTGTGGTCCGACTTCGGTTTCGGGACTTTTCGGCTTTCCCACCCCCGTTTGCTCTAAAGCCGCATGGCCCGGAGGCAAGGAGGATCGGCCGAGTACAATACGTAGTAGTCGAACCTCCCAGAAGGTTCTCCGAGCGTACCTACACTGGTGTCCCCAGCCTTCGTATCTTTCTCTTAGTTCTTGTTGAGAGAGGATTTCTTTCTTTTGTTTTCTCGGAGGATTGCTCGGACCGTTTCTCGGGACTCGTACTGCTCCGGGCAGCGGAGCGGCCGCAAACATCGTAGCCGAAGTGGACATTAGAGGAGGATCCAGCTGAAAGAGGCGGAGAAACCGGTTCTGTGGCACTCTTCGGGCACCCACTCAATGGAATTCACTCTGTTATTGTTCTAAAAGGGTTTCCGATCGTATTGGGCCCACGGGGCGCTCCAACTTGCCTTCTTCTATCAAGTTCTGGATTTCGTATCGTAACCCCAAACAAGCTGTCGCTGGTATGGCCGTGATACTGATGGAAGGCGCAGTATTTGCTCTTGTTCGCATTGGCTATGGGATTCTTGGGTTTGTAATTGGCAACGGGTTTAAGGAGACCCTCCTTGATTAACCCTTCCAAAGATCTCGCTCATGGCATATCCAACTTGTCGAAGTGTACGGCAGCTGCTTCTGAGTAGAATTGTTGCTTTGTGGGACCGGGTTTCTGTTACCCGATCGTTGTCCCCGATGGATGTAGCCGATGCACGTATCTTTCCTTTGCACGGGGCCGGTGCGGGATTTGAATGCAATCGCCGAGCGGTATCTCGTATGGCCGTGCAAGCAGCAGCCAACTTTTCCTTGAGATCCTTCTCGAACCGTGAGCCGGCATTGACCATGGCCGGAGATCCGGGAAGAAATGATGACCGACGAGAGTTCTCGATGGACGGTCTTAAGCAAGACTTGAAGATCCGCATCTGCTCATCTTTGGAGAGTGGCTCCATGATCTCTGAGAGTTTCCAGCTCCACCTCTTGTAGAATTCCCCAACACTTTCATCCGCTTCGCTGGGTGATTAAGTCCTCGCGACTTGTTTCCCACTCTAGGTTGGATCGGTACTGCCCAGGAAGATGTTACCGATCCTGTTCCCTGTGCGGCGATCCGCAAAGGATTGACTCGTAAACCATCGTAATCGCCGAACTTTTGAGCGTATGCCGGAAGTGGTCGGCCATTTGCCGGAGGGTTGCTCCTTTTGCTCTCATGCCGAGAACGTAGGTATCGACGTGCGTTTGAGGACATTCGGTTCCGTCGAATCGGTCCATCTCAGCATTCGAACTTGGCAGGAGAGGCATGACCATTCCCGGATCCGTGGATTTGAGCGTTTCCCGCTTTGAGCCGCTGCATGGTGGCTTTCGTGTCTTTCATCTGCTCGACCATCCAGGCTAAGGTTGGGTCCAGCTGGACTGTGAGGCTCGGCGCCGGTGCTACCACGTGAGCGGTAGTGATTGGAGGTGGAAGGCTTGATATATGTGGATATATGGGAGCCTTTTCTGAATCAGACGGGGTTTGTCCCCTGGTGTTAGAGATTCGTGTATAGGCAAGCTGGACGAACCCGGGAGGGTATTGTGGAATATTGGCATCCCGAGATGGTCCAGCGCGCCGGTGATATTGAGTGATAGGAGTAGCACCGGGATGGCCAAAATGACAGGTTGCCCTGAGAGGTGGCAACATGGAGCCTAGGTCAACTGCTTCCTTGGTTGGAAGGCATCCCGCAAGTTGGCGGAGGAGGAACCTGGTTGAAGGTTTGGTGAACTGGTTTCGGGAATCGTCATCCTCGACCAGGAACAAAAGTACCGTCTCGACCGGGGATAGCCGCTATACCATGCTCATTCGTAAGCTGTACCACGAAATTCTGCTAATCTTCTTTCTGCCTCTTGTGAACCTCACAAGCCCGAATGGCTTCTTCCAAAGTCATATCTGTTATCGGTGGTGGGGGTCCGTCCCCGTCACGATTCTCTGAGCTAGACATGTCGGAAATTCCGGCCGAGGAACCGAGGGAACCGAAAAACCGTCTCGACGCCGCCGTAAGTGATCTGGCAAGGCGCCGACCCGGAAATCTGAACCACTTTCTCGCTCGGCTGCAGAGGAACGAAAGGAAGGGTTTAGGCTTCGGAAAAGGGAGATTTGGCTCAAGGTTTCGGGCTTGTGCAATGTGCGCTACCGATTAATGTTTACCTAAAGCACGTTTTCTCGGAGTCCTAATCGGTTGGAAAAGAGCGGGTCTTCTTTGCAACTAATCCTAGAGCTCTAATCGGTGGATCTCGTCACTACGCTTATAAGCCCCTCGTTTCCATTGTAGATCATCTTTCTCAGACGGACTATCCCGAGCGAGGTGCGATAAGGCAAGCGAGTTCCACCGACAAAGGAAAAATGAACTTAAGGCTAGCTGATCACGCAAACTTTCAACGTGTGACGACGGGCCACGGTCGAAATCAACGTCCTTAAGTTAAGGCGGGGATCGTGCCAAAATTTGGGCATGACCTCTCCTGACTCGCTTGTGCGAGAGACCTTAGCTTTTGGCTTTGGCCAAGTTGTGGCTGACACGATACATACGGCGAGGTTTGGTGACATGGCGTCACATTGAACCTTCGGGTATATTTTTCGGCAGAGCTCCGCGTCAAAGTCAAGGCTGAAGAGCTCAAGACTTCGGGTCGGGAACGACCTTTGGTCTCAAACTCTCGAGCTTGACTCGGAGCGGGGCCCAGCGTAAAAAAACATACACTTAGGCTTTATGACACGAGCTAAGCCAAAAACCAACCGGGGTCTTGGACAAAGTGTGACACAAAGAGTGCATGGCTTACACGGGCTAGGATGGGATGTTTGGGACGACCGTGCGCCCCGAAAGGTGTACGCGAGACCAATCGGAGTGCAAGCGATAAGGCCATCCCGGGTTAAGGGTTGTAGTGTGCAGTGTACCGAGGCAGCAAGTGCACGTGAAGTGCGGTGTTCCGAGGCAGCAAGTGCGCGTAGTGTGCGGTCACTAAAATTCCTTTTCTGAGTAAAACAAAGATTTTTTCAGAATGTGTCTTAAAGAATTTATGATGCACAGTTCAAAAGACAGCGATGAAAATCAGGCATGAATGGGGATGCACAAACATGGTATGATTTTGAAAAGTTGACAATGTAATGCCTTTTGAAAAAAACCGTTCGAGGTTTAAAGTAACACACACACGAAAACGAGGAAGGGTAAACAAATGTTTGACCCATGGAAGGCTTTTTAGAAAACAACGGTAGTTTTGAAAAAAGTATCTTTTCCCCAGCGGAGTCGCCAACTGAAATTACCAGGGATTTCGCGCGGGGCGCGAAAGGCGGTTGTCCTTCGCGGAGGGTTGGTGTCTGAGACCTCGCTTCATTGGGAAGGAAAAATGAGGAGTCGCCACGCGGTTTTTGTATTTTGAGCCCAAACGTTGAGAAACGGCTATTGAAAATGGTGTCGTTTTTATTGGTAGCAAAAACTTAGGAAAAGGCTTTGAAAATGGGGATCATTTTTATTGGCAGCAAAAACGAGTAAAAAGCTTTTAGTACCAGAGATTGTTAGGTTCGGAGGTCACGTTACGTTTCGGGTAGAGTATGACGAGATCGCCCGAAACACCTCGCATGACGAGTCTTTCTACCTTTCTCGAAAAACGTGTGTGTGTGTGTGTTTTGAAATGGGGGCTTGAATGACAAGCTTAATCTTGCTTTGAATGTCAAACGTTGATTAGGTGACTTTGTTTGAAAAGACGAGCGTTTGAATGACAAACGTCGGTTTTGAGTTGAAATGAGCGTTTGCGTGGAAAACGTCGATTTTGAGTTTGAAATGAGCGTTTGCGTGGCAAACGTCGATTTTGAGTTTGAAATGAGCGTTTGCGTGGCAAACGTCGATTTTGAGTTGAAATGAGCGTTTGCGTGGCAAACGTCGATTTTGAGTTTGAAATGAGCGTTTGCGTGGCAAACGTCGATTTTGAGTTTGAAATGAGCGTTTGCGTGGCAAACGTCGATTTTGAGTTGAAAAGGAGTTCGAAGGTCGAACTCCGGTTTTTTGAACCGGGCGAGTCATTGTTAACGATTTTTACGGGAAAAATGCGTATTAAATGATTTTGAGTGTCAAATGGCGGCTTTTAGTTTGAAGATGAGCGTTTGGAGGCTAAACATCATGTCGCGAGTTTTGAAAGAGAGTTCGACGGACGAACTCCGGTTTTGAACCGGGCATTACATTGTTAACGATTTTTACGGGAAAAATGCGTATTAAATGATATGCGATCAACGAGTCGGGTTGCGACTCGGACTTTGAAAAGTAAATACTATCACGATCCAAACGGGTAGGACTTGTAAATGACAGTATTTAAAGCAGTGTCAACGGAATCAAATGATCCGGAATCATAAATGACGATCAACGAGGCCAATCAGCTCGGATTTGTAAATGACGATCAACGAGGCCAATCGGCTCGGATTTGTAAATGACAGAAATTAAATGACGATCAACGGATCGATCGATCCGGAATTGGTAAATGACGATAAAAGTAAACGGAACGGGGTCGGAACGCCGTTTTAACCCGTGATTACTTCTCTTACGGAAAGAGAAGAGGATCGAGGGGCTAAAACGTATCGGACCCCGTTAGACGGAGGCGTCTACATTTCGATAATGTTGTTCGAAACGGTTGTAGCCACTGGCGCGTAAACCGAGATGGAACGAGAGATTTAGAGAGAGGGAGTTATACCTATGGCTAGGGTCGACTCCTTTGGCTCGCAAGGTGTGTACGGGATACGGAAAGTAGTTCGAAAGGTTGTTTCGAAGTAGTAAGGGGCATATTTGATCGAAATACGAAGGTTTCACGCGAATCGAGGCAGAACGGAAGCTCGGAAGGGGTGTAAACCAGTTTGGGCCGTGAGGATGGTGAAATTTTGGGGTAAAAAACCTCTCTTTTTGGCTTTGACAGCCATTTCTATTTATAGGTGAAAAATGCAGTAGGAGTCCGGACGGACTTTGCCTGAATCCAGGGGGTTTTGTGGTATTTTGAGAATTTGAAGGACTTGCTGGCAATTTCAAAAAATGTGCACAGGGAGTCCGGCCGGACTTGGCTTGCAAATCAGGGGTATTTTGGTCTTTTGGCCTTGATTTGTGATTGAAGAGTGACTAGAGGGAGGTGGCATGGCTGCCACGTGCCCTCTGAGTCACCAGCCATGTGGGATTTCGTTCCCCGGTCCCGGTTTTGTTCGTTTTTTAAAATAACAGTCCGGAAAATGTCCGAAATGCCCCCGGAAAGTGCCGAAAAGTGCGTTTTTCCAGGAAAGACGTACTTTTACGTGTGATGACACGTGTTAAGTACGGTTCGACGTCGGGATGCACGGGGCAGTCCCGAGACGTCTCGTTGGCATGGCAACGGGGAGTTTAACGAGTTCCGGTTAACCTGGAGCGAGCCAGTTAACGGATTTCGGTTAACTTTCTGACGGATTTGGACGATCCGGATTTGGGTACTCACACATCCGAATTCACAGCTCTGTTGGGATGCCCTTGGCTACATCACATGAAAGCCATAGCCTCCACTCTCCATCAGTACGTCAAGTTCATTAACCGTCAGGGAGATCTTGAAGTCATCCGAGGGGACATTTTCCTCATAGGAAACGAAGCTGAGACAGCGACCAAGAGTGCCCGCAGCCAGGCACCGGGGCTACCTCCTTCAAATCAACCAAGGGACTACCGGGGGAAATCTCATCAGAATCCCTCAGAGTCCGGAGATGCTAACTATGTCAATGTCCTCGAGCAGGCAGACCCTGAAGCAATCCGATACAACAAGTTCAACTGTCGTTTCCAACATTTGGAGGCAGATTGGAAAGAAACACTGAGCATCGCCATGATGCGGGCACACAAAACCCCTGTCTCCAATCGGAGATTTGTCAGCATTCTTCAAGCCAACTCTCTGGCCCCGCCAGGCGAAGAGATTTTCGTGATAAAGGTCAACAAGCATCGTCATACTCGTCTTGAGTGCATGGACGTCGTATAGGATGTCCTCCACGAGGAACTACCCGCTGAGCCCCTTTTCTCCAGCGAAGGGTTGAGCCGTCAGACAGCGACGAATCAGGACTCTCCGGAGTCGAGGACGCAGCTATCCGACAATTGGAAGCAACTGGTTGACACGACTAAGAATCCCTCTGATCAAGTGACTGACGACGACTTCGTCAACATCATCTATTCCAGATATCCTGATGATACCAAGGATCCGGTCCTTATTGTCAGATTCTGCAACGCCAAAGTTACCCTCGACGACTGCCTACTCATGGTAAACGAGGCCCTGGCCAACCGAGCTCAGAGCTCATCATCACTTTCGACTACCAGCCCCAGTGGCAACCGACCCGTGCCGTCAGTCAAGCTTAAAGCCGCAAGCGCCGTCAAGGCCAAGGGCAACAGCGAAGGAGACAAAGCTCCTCACCCTGCTACAAGTCATATCAACCTTGGGAACACTTCTGGCAGCCACCCCGAAAACATCTGTGAAGGTCTTCCCCGCAAGACAGAGTCATCTTCCGACGATGGAAATGACCACCTCAGCATCAACATGCTCCAGTTTGATTCTGCTCCCACTCGTCACGGTGATGGATTCAGACATCCCGCCAATAAACTGCTAGCCTTGATAGACTTGGTGATCCAACGAGATCACGAGACTATCAACATCGCAGAGTTCAACACCCCCGTGGGTTCAATCCAGCAGATATGGGCGAATTTCTTGGTAACCGATATCAAGGAAGGCCACATGGAATGTCCCAGCCCGACTTCCTTCGTCAACATAATCCAAGTGTTTCCGCCATTCGGCGATTTGGATGTAATCACAGTTCTGGACACTAGCCAGACGGCGCGCACCTACGGAGAATGTTTAGCTCTCACAAGGAAGGCCCTCATGGAACTAGCCGCTCAAGAAAACCGTCTCTGGGACGAAAACCAAGCTCAAAAGACCCACAGGGACCAAGCCCTTAAAGTGTCACAAGCAGCTTTAGACAGAAAGCTAGAGGCCACTCTAGGCCAGTTCGACCTCAGGGGTTTTGCTCACGGCAACTTCCTCGACTACCGTCTGTTCTCATCCAACCCCCTCTGCCAAACGAGGGTGGTCAACGGTCCCGATGACCTAGGAGATGGAACGGCACAGCAGAATGAATACCAGAGCTTATCTCCCCGAGGAAAGCAAGTTCTCTGTGAAAGCGACGACGAAGACGAGGAAACCATTCTCTTCCATGCCAGGCATGAGGTCAACAAAACCGGAATCCCAAGGATCCTGTGAGTATGGGGATGGATCATTTTCGCACTCAAATTGAAAGGCCAACTGAGAGAGGAAGGTCCATTCAAAAGGAATAGAAAGATAGAAATTCATCTCCAGCAACTGCTCAGGGAAATTCCACAGTCTTCGGCATTCGTTTACGTAAAACGATCAACCGGGACGACAACCGGATTACATGGGCAGATGTCCGGGAAGTCGTGTACTCACCTTTCGACATACCCGCTACTCAGATAAGGCAGAAAGGAAAGCTCTCCCCGATGGAGATATATCTAGACTGTCGCACGCGGTTCAAAGAAGCACTTGCTATTCTCATATGGGAAGAAACGCAGGCACTAACTCTCGACGGAGGATCTGCTGCAAGAAAGTTGATTTGGGCCAAGAGTGGAGGAAAACTAGCAAACCACGAGTATCGCCAGATCCAACTCTAGAATGCCCTGAGTATGCTCAGCAAGAAGGAAAGGAGCGCAGTATACCGTGAAGAGATCAAGGAGACTGTTCGCTTGAACCAAGAACTCTCCAACCTCCCCCGGAGGGTCAGTAAAGCACAGTTCAGTTCTGGCAACCACTGTTGCGCATTGACGTTCGAACAGCTTCGTCAAACCATAGGCTACCTCCCCACGAAGGCACCCAAGCCGGTATCCTGGGACAGAATCCGTAAAGATGTCGAAGCCCCCGGGAACATATCTACAATCAATGAATTAAGGGAAGACATATGGCCCTATGCTACGAGGAATCCTCCTCTTACTATGGCTCAACTTAGAGTGGCCTGTTCAGAAGGAACCAAGCCTGATGTCAGCGTTCTAACCCGATCGGGTCAAATTCATGCACTACCACCTAAGGACACCAAAAAGCCGACGGAGCCAGAACTGCAACCCGGCCCGCCCGAAGTCGCAAGTTCCCTGAAAGAGGACCCGATCCTCACTCAGCTCAAGCAGACCCAGGCAAACATTTCCCTTTGGTCCCTGCTCACATCTTCATATCCTCACAAGCTCAAGTTAGAGGAAAGTCTGGCCCGTACCATGGTCCCCGCGGACGCAACCCCAGATGAAGTCATTCAGATGATCGGCAACATCCACTACGGAAACATTATCACCTTCACAGATTTGGACCTTCCAAAATTTGGGGCTGATCACAATGAGCCGCTCTACATCATAGTCCAGCTGAACGAGCGTCGCCTTCCCCTTGTGTTGGTAGACGGAGGTTCCGGAATGAACGTCTTGCCCGCCAAGATGATCGACCTGCTTGACATCAAGCCCACAGATCTGAAGCCTTCAGTCCACACTGTGAAGGCCTATGACTCTACTTCCCGTACGGTTCTCGAGGTTGCTACTCTCAATATCTGGTTCGGCAAGCGGATGATCCCCACCGAATTCCAAGTGTTGGACATTCCAATCACTTTGATAGCCATCCTGGGGCATCCATGGCTGCATCAAATCAATGGCGTGGCATCCACCCTTCACAAGTGCCTCAAGTTCATGCAAGGCAATGAGCTAACCACGGCTACGGCATGAGGCGTCACCACCGAGGGACCGGACCAACGACATTCCGGTGTTAGAAATCAAGCAAAATGACGACATGACATTAACTGGATTCACTCTGGAGACTTCCAAAATCCAAATATGCAACGTGGACCTTCCACTATCTCACAACCAGATTCCTCCCGCCATGAAGATAATGAAACTCATGAACTTCATCCCAGGACTGGGGCTCGGCAAAAGGTTACAAGGCCAACACCAAGTCATCGAAGTCAAGGACCATACCACGGTCCAGGGGCTTAGTTACGTGTCAACACCGGCTGACATCAGGGAAGACAAAAGGCTCGCCGCACCAAGGCAGCAGCCCGCAAAAGGGGAACCTCCGACGGCACACCCAACCTCCGACTTTACAGTTTTGACCTCGCTCATTACTTCACTAAGGGAATCGACAGCATAACTGGGGGGACCGACAAGGGAACCGACAGCAGAACTGAGGGGACCGACAGCGGAACCGACAGCAGAACTGAGGGGACCGACAATGGAACTGATGAAGATGAGAAAGAAGCAGGGATAGTCAGCACAGAGACTACAGAAAGAATGGAAAAGTTAGCACGGGACCTGTGAGTACGCCAATCCAAATTCGTAACCTTTCCAGATGCATTTTAAATGATAAAATTGCATTTAGGGGCGTTTTGGTAAATTCATGGTCCGTTCCGAGACTTTCGGAAACATTTCATATGTTTCTCGCGAAGGAAGTATGTTTTGGTATTTTTCCCGGACAAAAGGACCTAAAAGGAATAAATGCAGTTTGGACCTTTCAGGAATTACTCGAGAAATGGTCCAGATTTCGCCACTTGGCAGTGCTTCTAGAAGAATGGCAGTTAATTTTAATAAGTCGTGCGACATATCATTCCATTCCCAAAAATTATGTTAAATAAACGATTTATACTCATTTGCAAGGGGGCCTCACACACACCAACACACAGTTTCCTCACACACACAACACGCATACTCTCTCTCTCTCTCCTCTCTCCTCTCTCCTCTCTCTAGACGCATTACACAGATATCCATTGCCAAGCTCCCTAAAACTCAACCAAGCTTCCTCTCCCTCCGGCCAAACCTTCACCTGTCCTCTTCATCTACACCGGCGACTTCAAACACCAACCTAATCTTCCCTTAAACCTCTTCTCCAATCCGAAGCTCTATCCCGCCGCTCTACCTCCTTCAACCTTCCTTATCCCGATCCAACCCAAGCTCTCCCTCTCTCCCATTTACCGGCGGTCTTCCCTCACAAAACCAACTCCCCGGCGTCCCTTGAATCCCCCAAAAACCAGTTCGCCGGAATCCCTTTCCAACGCCCTCAATCTCCACCGTTCCTCTCGATTCCCTCCAAGTCCTACGACAACGCCGCCCCTGTTACAACCCCTAAGCCGTGCACCACCATCTTCTCCGGCACAATCCACAGTTGCCTCCACCGTTTCCCTCAATTTCCCTAAGTCCGCGACCACACTGCCTCCCCTGCTTCCAGAGACCTCATTGCCGTTTCAATTTGAGCTCGAACCTGTTCCATGAAGACGATTTGAAGATCCTCAACCTAACATGGTTGAAGGAACGAGGATACTACAAGGGTAACAAATCCTAAACCGCAATCTCTGTTTAAATTTCTGTGATTCATCTGTTGGTTCCTGTGATTCGTCTGTTTGGTTTATGCTAATTGTTCGATTCTAAATCAATTGTCTGATGTGTGATGTTTGTTGATTAAACTTCAAATTGGGTGTGGATCATTCATATCCACACTCATTTGAAGTGATTCGTGTGGATCTCTATCTATGTTTATGTTCAGGCTGTAGTATAGTATGATATTTGGATCATTTGATGTTATTGATATTATAGTAATTTGGTGTTGCTGATGTTCTATGGTCACTTGGTGTCATTGATATTTTGATCATTTGGTGATTGCTGTAGTGTGAGTTCTGTAGAACCTCTGCAAAGGGCCTTGTTGTGTCACCGACACATCTGAACCCTCAGGTCCTGTGTCACGCGACACAATGAGTCCTATGCAGCAGGTTCAGTTTCAATTGTAATATGTTTTCAGTCCTCGATGTAAAGTGGGACGTGGCCTCCCAGAGTCAATGGCTTACAAATTGTATTTTCCCCTTGCTGAGTAATAAAACAATGCACGTTTATGCATTTTATACATATATATTGTTACACACATTTTGCACACACATTTGGGTGATTTGAATGTTGAACAATTGAAAGACTCGTCTACGGATGAGGCGTGTTGGGTGAACTCTCGGTTCTTCCCAACACGTAACCTGACCCCCGGACCCATTTTTTCTTACAAAAGGTTTTCAATGTTTCCTCTAAAACGGCGCGGCGACTCCCCTTACATTATTTTCGGCGAGCGCACATTCAGTGGCGACTCTGCTGGGGACTTGAAACTTGTTTTTCAAAAGTGGGTCAGACTTTCGTTCTTGTTCAACATTCACTTCATTCACTTGTGTGTGCTTTGTGTGTGACATTATATGTGTTGTTTGCATCTTATGTGCTTTGTTTTATTCCGTTCCCTCCTTGTGTCCCATCTCTGTTGATGTTGTGTTGTGCTGGGGCTTGGTGTTGATCTGTTGCTTGTGCTTGGAGGCTGGGGCTGGTTATTCCTCCTTTGTTCAGGGTTCTGGCAATGGGACTCCTTCTGTCACGCGACAAAGCGTACCTTTGATATCCTGTGTCACGCGACAGAAGGTGCCACTCTGCAGGATTTGATTTCATTGTGCAGGTTGTGGTTGTGGGCAATCCCCATGATCAATTTTTGGATCCTTGATTATTGTATCTCTGTGTGAGTGTGTGTGTGTTATTTTCTTTTATCACCCCTTTTCATAAAAATAAAAAAAATAATAACAAAAAAAATAAAATAAATCATTTTCATAAATAAGGGAAGATAGTCATCCGCACACTACATCACGTAGATCTAGAACCCTCAGGTGCGATTGACGCCATCGCGGACGGTCATGAAATTCGCCTACGCTTGAGCGCCTGAAATCAAACCTATCCCCCTAGTGCGATATAGGTGGCGCCACACATTTAAACCTCACCCAAAACGGTTGGTTTTCGACACGCCATTTTTCAAATACACTAAAATGAGTTGTTTCAAAAATTTTAATAAGCTTTCGTACCTTTCCCAAAACCTAGCACGTGTGGGCATGTTGCCAACGCAACATGGTTTCATGAAAGGACATGTCGTTCCCATGGCATGTTCTAACGAGAGATCATGTCGCTTTGTCAACGTGCACCGACGAGAGGTCATGCCGGATTTTTCCTTGAACTTTTTCAGGAATACCCGTTATGCTGCCCAAATTTCTCCAGAAATTGAGGCTGCTCGTTCGCCCCATAAATGCTTTGGTTTGGCTTAGGTATTATCGCCTATTATTAATTTTGAACCAATACGTTTGGTGTATTTTTGGATGATGTGTCCTTAGGTTCCCCCGATGTCTAGATTGCGTGAAATAAAGGATTAGCCTTTCCCAACCGTCTCTAGGACTTAAAACACCGATTTCTACTTGAAGATTAATAAGTGTTGCATGAGTCCATCTCCTTCCGTACTCTCCCCTCTCCCGTACCATCTCAAAGTTCTACGCCTTCCGCCTTATACACGCTCTTACCTTTTCACCTCTGCAAGACTAAGGCAAGTTGGGTATATGCTCTCATTCCCGGCGCTCATTGGTCCATATTCCCGAGGCGGAAGCAGTTCAAGTGCCCGAGCAGTCGTCCATCCGATTCGGAATCCAAAATGCTCGGTGCGGGGAAGACTATGGCCAACAAATGGAAGCTCATATCCCATGGGTCGGCCAGCAGAGTGCAAAAGGGTGTGTCTATCGAAAAGTTGCGAGCTACCCTCGAAGCAGTTCTTCCTCGCAAGCGGGAGGCCCGGTTTGTTTGATCAGATTGAGAAGGGTCCTCACCGCACCGATAGCAGCGATGCTTTTCCTCTCATCCGAATGTTGATGCGATCGATCGGTCCTCGTAGGGTCTAGAATGTCCACATCGGACATGAGTACATTGAGTCCAAGATGGACCAATTTTTGCTTTGCGGTGATAAAAATATTTGTTTCTATTCTTGCTAGACTCGAGACATTACTAGCACACCTACGTTACACTCGATTGAAATGGTCTTATTCCAAATGATCACTTGTCTTGCTCACCGACCAATGCTTTGAAATGACTAATATTTAAACTGATCAGAGTGAGAAAATCGACTGATATCATTCCCCACCTCGATTCCAATATGCTCACATATCTTCCTTCGTTCTTCCTATCTCGTTGCTCGATGGATTTGTACAGATCTTTCGCGAAGTAAGCTAAAGAAGTAACGAAGGCTTAATCTCGTTCGGATCATCCGGTAGGGGCTGCGGTTGAAACCTTTCACCCTTAGGAAAACCTTCACCTTACCCTCACCTAAACAATACCCCTTCATTTCAAGATCGGCACGCTTCGAAACCCGTCTAACCATCTCCGGAAGAAGAGGGACTATCCTTGAGGCTCCCGCGATGCAAAAGAAGATCGACCGTCTCCAAGCTCAAGAACGACGGAAAACAATGATCCATCCTGGGGACTAGCTAAAATTATCCTCTCAAAGTCAAAATAAAAAAAGAGAGACAAAAATAAAAAAAGAGAATAAAAAAAAGAAAAGAAAAAGAGCCTAGTCCCCAGCGATTCTCTCGAAAGCAAAAAGTCAAAGGATCCGGTCGTTACTCAAGAGGAGTCTCAGAGCGAACAAAGAGACAACATGGATGTCCCCTCACCATTACCTCTAACCGATCCCAAGCCGTCCTCTCGATTTTAGAGGATATTTCCATTACCCTCACCTTTGCCTTTAGCCAAAGCCAAGATTGACCTCTCATTCTTAGAGGCAGCAAAGATGCAACCACAGATTTCCTTCACCTTAGAAATCCCAAACACTACCCAAGAGCCAACCTCTCATCTTTAGAGGTTCAACCAGCAAAAAGCCCAGCCGACCTCTCGTTTTAAGAGGTCATGATATCCTAAATCACCCGAAGACTGATCGAAATCCCGAAGCCCAGTCGCAGTTCCTACCGGATAGCAGTTTCAGGACATCAAGCGAAGATTGTGCAAATTCTGTCCTTTCATTCGACGTTGCATGTGAGCATATTTCATTTCTCCTCCGCAAACACTTGCCGTGGACATCCCACTGGGGCTTCACATCCGTGTCTCCCATCGACACTCCAAGAGTACATGTTCTTTCAACTCTCGAAATCACAAACAAATCTCAAGATCCGGTCTCCTCAAGGACCATGCCCATACACTGTCCATCTGTTCAAGCTTGATTCTCGATATCAGTGGGTTTTCTCCTCAGGATTGATAAAAATATTTTCTCATATCAACGTTGGCGTTTGACTAACCCGAACATCAATAAAGGGTTTTAAGCAGCTTTGTGATCATCACGAATAAGACAAGTTTTCAAGTGTCTCGACAAGTCTTCTATTTCTACATAATAGGAAGATAGAGCTAAACACAGTTTCGGTCAGCAGGGGCTTCCATACACTTTTCCACACCTTATGATGCTTATACTCTCCCAAAAGAGTCAAACCTAAAGCGAGAGTGTCATACAGAAGTTCGGGATGCATTTCCCACCATTCGAAATATATGCCCCTGCACGTAAACATTTTCGAGTCTTGTCCAGCGACTGATTGACTGCTGTTTGAAATGATGGGTTGCCTCTTCGGCCACAAGATGATTTTGCCTACGATGAAGTTGTATGGGATCCCTCAAACTGGGGCTTTGCTATGTTGTTCTCCTTACCCGATTCCCTCCAAGATTGCTTCGCACTGTCAACTGGGGCTTCGCCAAGCCAGGATTGCTCTCTGCCCCCCTCTGCTGCTTGCTGTCTCGGACGCGCGATACACTCTGTCCTCACCTAGCAATGGATCTGTTACAACCAGTACTCTCGGGAGCGTCCCCGACTTGCCTAGCCGCGCCATATCGTTTTTCCCACCTCACGGGAGAGGGTCCACCTTATCATAAACACTTTCGTTCCATACACAATCCCTCATAGCATAATGGCTACCTACACATTAGCTCATCAAGCCATGCAAACCTCACTTCCCTTCCTATTCTCCCCAGCTGAGATGGACTTGTGCAACCAAAGATTAATAATGCATAAGCAAGAGTCTAAAAAATGCTAAGTGCCTATAGTGTTGTGTTTTTCCCCCGCAGGGTACAATAATCAGGTGATCGTAATTTGATTGTGATGATTGCCCCTCAAATCACAATTTTGGACAATGATTCCAAATCCCGCAGGTGTCGGACCCCGCCTTTATTATCTTCGTCAGGCCCAGTCTCCAAGCAATGATTGTCAAGAAAAGAACCCCTGCATCATGATCTTCTCCGCTGCTGCCCCAGCACCATGATTTTCCTCGAGCTCAACTACAAGAGTAAGAGAAGTACAATAAGCCCTCCGCCTCAGCTCGTCATCAACATTTTCCCTTATGCTCAAGCTCAAGCACTCACAATCAAACAATTCATGCCTCGACTGTCAGCGATGCCTCGACATGCAAAGTCCGTAGGTAAGCACAGCAAAGGTATGAACACTTTTATCATACTCACTCTCTACTGTCTTTCATCTTTGGGGTGACTCCCTCTAATAGTCATCTTTTGGGGTGACTCCCTCTAATAGTCATCTTTTGGGGTGACTCCCTCTAATAGTCATCTTTTAGGGTGACTCCCTCTAATAGTCATCTTTGGGGTGACTCCCTCTAATAGTCATCTTTTAGGGTGACTCCCTCTAATAGTCATCTTTGGGGTGACTCACTCTAATAGTCATCTTTTGGGTGACTCCCTCTAATAGTCATCTTTTGGGGTGACTCCCTCTAATAGTCATCTTTTGGGGTGACTCCCTCTAATAGTCATCTTTTGGGGTGACTCCCTCTAATAGTCATCTTTTGGGGTGACTCCCTCTAATAGTCATCTTTGGGGTGACTCCCTCTAATAGTCATCTTTTGGGGTGACTCCCTCTAATAGTCATCTTTGGGGTGACTCCCTCTAATAGTCATCTTTTGGGGTGACTCCCTCAAATAGTCGTTTCTTTGGGGTGACTCCCTCTAATAGTCATCTTTTGGGGTGACTCCCTCTAATAGTCATCTTTTGGGTTGACTCCCTCAAATAGTCAATCTTTAATCTTGCATTCTCACTTGTTCCGAACTACGATTTGGCTTGATTCCCTCCCCGGGATACGTAGGAATCCTTTCTCCAAAGGTCCAGCCATCCTATCTCATCAATCATATTTCCCACCGTCCGTCATATCCCCAGCTGCTCATTGGGATAGGGTCCTTTTTATCGACAACCTCACTTCTTCCATAAGTGACGTTGCCGAGGGGCTCTGTGAGTACGCCAATCCAAATTCGCAACCTTTCCAGATGCATTTTAAATGATAAAATTGCATTTAGGGGCGTTTTGGTAAATTCATGGTCCGTTTCGAGACTTCCGGAAACATTTCATATGTTTCTCGCGAAGGAAGTATGTTTTGGTATTTTTCCCGGACAAAAGGACCTAAAAGGAATAAATGCAGTTTGGACCTTTCAGGAATTACTCGAGAAATGGTCCAGATTTCGCCACTTGGCAGTGCTTCTAGAAGAATGGCAGTTAATTTTAATAAGTCGTGCGACATATCATTCCATTCCCAAAAATTACGTTAAATAAACGATTTATACTCATTTGCAAGGGGGCCTCACACACACCAACACACAGTTTCCTCACACACACAACACGCATACTCTCTCTCTCTCTCTCTCCTCTCTCTCTCTCTCTCTCTAGACGCATTACACAGATATCCATTGCCAAGCTCCCTAAAACTCAACCAAGCTTCCTCTCCCTCCGGCCAAACCTTCACCTGTCCTCTTCATCTACACCGGCGACTTCAAACACCAACCTAATCTTCCCTTAAACCTCTTCTCCAATCCGAAGCTCTATCCCGCCGCTCTACCTCCTTCAACCTTCCTCATCCCGATCCAACCCAAGCTCTCCCTCTCTCCCATTTACCGGCGGTCTTCCCTCACAAAACCAACTCCCCGACGTCCCTTGAATCCCCCAAAAACCAGTTCACCGGAATCCCTTTCCAACGCCCTCAATCTCCACCGTTCCTCTCGATTCCCTCCAAGTCCTACGACAACGCCGCCCCTGTTACAACCCCTAAGCCGTGCACCACCATCTTCTCCGGCACAATCCACAGTTGCCTCCACCGTTTCCCTCAATTTCCCCAAGTCCGACGACCACACTGCCTCCCCTGCTTCCAGAGACCACATTGCCGTTTCAATCTGAGCTCGAACCTGTTCCGTGAAGACGATATGAAGATCCTCAACCTAACTTGGTTGAAGGAACGAGGATACTACAAGGGTAACAAATCCTAAACCGCAATCTCTGTTTAAATTTCTGTGATTCATCTGTTGGTTCCTGTGATTCGTCTGTTTGGTTTTTGCTAATTGTTCGATTCTAAATCAATTGTCTGATGTGTGATGTTTGTTGATTAAACTTCAAATTGGGTGTGGATCATTCATATCCACACTCATTTGAAGTGATTCGTGTGGATCTCTATCTATGTTTATGTTCGTTTGTAGTATAGTATGATATTTGGATCATTTGATGTTATTGATATTATAGTAATTTGGTGTTGCTGATGTTCTATGGTCACTTGGTGTCATTAATATTTTGATCATTTGGTGATTGCTGTAGTGTGAGTTCTGTAGAACCTCTGCAAAGGACCTTGTTGTGTCACCGACACATCTGAACCCTCAGGTCCTGTGTCACGCGACACAATGAGTCCTATGCAGCAAGTTCAGTTTCAATTGTAATATGTTTTCAGTCCTCGATGTAAAGTGGGACGTGGCCTCCCAGAGTCAATGGCTTACAAATTGTATTTTCCCCTTGCTGAGTAATAAAACAATGCACGTTTATGCATTTTATACATATATATTGTTACACACATTTTGCACACACATTTGGGTGATTTGAATGTTGAACAATTGAAAGACTCGTCTACGGACGAGTCGTGTTGGGTGAACTCTCGGTTCTTCCCAACACGTAACCTGACCCCCGGACCCATTTTCTCTTACAAAAGGTTTTCAATGTTTCCTCTAAAACGGCGTGGCGACTCCCCTTACATTATTTTCGGCGAGCGCACATTCAGGACCTCAAGAATTTCAGAGGACTCAAGGCCAATCCGATAAGGGGAGCATTCCTCGACATCACAGCTCTACCTGGACCAACTGCCACCACAGTCCAGCACGAGTACACATTCAAGGGAATCCCAGACTTGGAGGAGCAACTCAGGGTACTCTCCATGGGAAACAGATTGTTCGGATCAGCCGTCGAGGCCACATTCGATACAGTAACTCCAAGGCAGAAGGAACCGGGAATTCATAGAAGACGCTCTCGGTGGACCGGCTCTGAGAGTCTTTTTGAAGAAGTCATGGAGGTGCCGAACCTGATTGACCTGGGCTCCGAAAACGGTGTGATCGCCATGATTGGGACGGCGAAGCCAAGCCTCTCGATCCCCAGAACCCTCATCAAGCATCCAGCAATGCCACTGAAGAATTGGGTTACTTTCACCGGACCAAGGGCAAGCAAGACAGAAATGGAAGACAAGCTGGGCCTGCACCCACATCTCCCTAAGCCCGGTCTCAACCCTCTGAGTCAGTCCTTGTAAAAGTCCCATCCTCTGAGTCGTCCAACGGCCTTACGCCGAAAGACTATGATAATGTAGCCAACCATGTATTTCCGTTCTCGTTTAATGAAAAGTCTGACCTTTCGGAGTATCCTCTCATTGCCACTTTAACAACTGATAAGTTAATAAACAACTTAAAAGACGTTAATAACTCAATTGATAAAGAAGCAGACACATTAAATGAACAATACATTAAAGAAGTTCTCGAGCGTGTAGTTGACCAAGAGAACAACCGGGCTCAAGCTACTGAAGAGGTTATGACCAAAGTGAACCTAGGGTCAGTGCAAGAGCCTAAAGAGACACAAGTGGGTAGTTTCTTCGCCGATGCAGAAAGGAAAGCCCTGATAAGCCTCCTTCGGGAGTATGTTGACGTGTTCGCCTGGTCATACCAGGACATGCCAGGACTCGATCCCTCGATCGTGGAGCACAGAACTCCCCTGGATCCCGAATCCAAGCACATCAAACGAAGGCTGCGCAAGATCAAGACAGAGTGGTCCTTGAAAGTGAAAGAAGAGATTGAGAAAATGCTCCGAGTTGGTTTCATCAGAGTGATTGAGTACCCTACTTGGCTTTCCAACATCGTGACGGTCACCAAGGCCAATGGAAAGAACAGATGCTGTGTGGATTTCTGGGATCTCAACAAGGCCAGCCCTAAAATGATTTCCCACTGCCTAACATCGACATGCTAGTCGACACCACGGCAAATTTCGAAGTAAAGTCCTTCGTGGATGGGTTCGCTGGATACAACCAGATCCAAATGTTCGAGGAGGATCAAGCCAAGACTGCTTTCACCACTCCGTGGGGGACATACTGCTACACGGTCATATCATTCGGTCTAAAGAATGCTGGGGCTACTTACCAGCGGGCTGCAACAGCCCTCTTCCATGACATGATTCACAAAGAAATCGAAGTATATTTCGACGAAATGATCATCTACTCCAGAGGATCAGACATCCAGCACATGACAGATCTGAGAAAGTTCTTCAACAGACTCAGAAAGCACTCCATGAGATTGAACCCTGCGAAGTGCACCTTCGGCGTCAAGCGTGGCAAGGTACTAGGGTACATGGTTACAGAAAGAGGTATCGAAGCCGATCCTAAGAAAATCAAGGCCATCATCGACATGAAGCCGCCTCAGACTCTGACAGAAGTGAAAAGTTTTATGGGAAGACTTCAGTACATCACTCGCTTCATCAACCAGTTGACATCTCTCTGCGTGCCAATGTTCAAACTGATGAAGAAGAATGCCGACATCAACTGGGACGCCGAGTTCCAGACAGCTTTCGAGAAAATCAAGTTCTACTTGGTAAATCCCCCAATTCTGTGCCCGCCACATGAAGACAAGCCACTACTCCTATATCTGACAGTAACAGACACGTCAATCGGAGCAATGCTGACACAAGAACAGAAAGATTACAAAGTTGAGCATGCAATCTACTTCGTAAGCCAGAAGCTTCAAGGAAGTGAACTCAGCTACTCAGCATTAGAGAAAACTTGTACCGCCTTGATATGGGTAGTCGGGAAACTGAAACACTACATGCAGTCACATTCAGTGCTCCTGGTCTCCAAAATGGACCCCGTCCGATATCTCTCTGACAAGCCATCCCTGTCAATGCGACTAGCCAAGTGGTCATTCTTCCTGGCTGAGTTCGACATCAAGTACATGGTCAGAAAGTCAACAAAGGGCAGAGTAATGGCAGATCAGCTGGCAGACTTCCCAAGTAGTGAACCCAAGGGTCCTGATCCGCAGTTTCCGGATGACGGAATCTTCTCACTCAACAGCGCAAACCTCTTGAAACTCTTCTTCGATGGGGCAGCCAACAAGAAGGGGAATGGTATTGGAATGATCCTTATGGATCCCAAGGACGAGCACACTCCCATAGCCATCAAGCTGAACTTCGAAACAACCAACAATGCCGCAGAATACGAAGCCTGCGCAGCCGGTCTGGAAGCCGCCCTCGAGCGCAACATTTCAGAACTGGATGTATATGGAGACTCAGCATTGATCATCAATTAAGTGTCCAACAAATGGAAGACGGTAGATTCTGGCCTTCAGAAGTACCACGCGTACATGGAGGAGCTCATTGCTAAGTTCAAGGACATCTCTTTTCACTATTTGCCAAGAGACAGGAATCGCTTCGCAGACGCCCTGGCAACCCTCGCCTCTCTTGTCGAAATTCCCGATGGGAAATCAGTAAAACCCCTCAGAATAGGCAAACGGGAAACACCTGCCTATTGCTGTGAGATCGAAATAAAAAAGGAAACAATCGACGAACCCTGGTACAATCAAATATACCAGTACCTCCAAAGCGGGGAATCTTCCTTCACAAATGAAGATGGAAAATACAAAGAAGGGATCAAAGCCAAAAACATGATGGCATTAAAACGCCTAGCATCCCATTTCGTCATTCTGGGGGGAATGTTGTACAAGAAGCGCCACCAAGGGCCACTCCTTCGGTGAGTAAACAAAGAAAAAGCCAGCGAGCTAATGAACGAAGTTCACAACGGAACCAGCGGTCCACACATGAACGCCAGAGCATTGACACAGATCATTCTCCGTATGGGATACTATTGGATATCGATGGAAACAGACTGCATCCAGTTCTTTCGAAGCTGCGACAAATGTCAACGGTTCTCCAACCTCAATCATATCCCTCCTCATGAACTCTACTGCATGACTACACCATGGCCTTTTGCCACATGGGGAATCAATATCATCGGCAAGATCACTCCACCAGGGAGCAATGGTCACAAGTTCATTCTAGTCGCAGTCGACTACTTTACCAAATGGGTAGAAGCCAGATCGTACAAGGTACTGAATTCTAAGAAGGTGGCCGAGTTCATCAAAGAGAACATCATGTACCGATATGGAGTGCCCAACGAGATCATATCCGACAATGGGACTCACTTCGAGGGAGATTGTGACCAACTGCTGACCGAATTCAGAGTCACGCGTCACAATTCTTCTCCTTACAGACCGCAAACCAATGGTGCAGTAGAGGCGGCAAACAAGACTCTTGCCATGATAATTAGAAAGATGACCACAAAAGGTTGGGACTGGCCCGAAAAGCTACATCTAGCCCTCTGGGGATACAGAACATCAGTCAGAACCACCACAGGGGAGACTCCGTTCGCGCTTACCTACGGAATGGAAGCGATGTTACCCGTGGAATTGGAAATTCCATCCCTCAGAGTCCTCTTGGAAAACGGGATCAATGAGGTCGAATGGCTACAGAGCCGTCACGACGAACTTGCTCTACTCGACGAGCGCAGATTGAAAGCCATGGAACACACTCGAGCCTACCAGAGAAGAATGGCCCGAGCCTTCGATAAGAAAGTCAAGATCCGAGACATCAGAGAAGGCGACTTGGTGCTAAAGGAAAAGCCTCCTATGCAGACCAATCCCCTCGGAAAGTGGGATCCTACATAGATAGGACCGTTCGTGGTACAAAGAATCTTCTCCAGAGGAGCCATGAAGTTAGCAGACTTGGATGGGAACCCTTTCGTTAACCCCGTGGACGGAAGCAAGCTCCGCAGATACTTCGTTTGAGGAGGAGCACGAGTCAACTCTCCTTCCCCATACACCACCCCCCAGTAAAATTAAAGTGCTAAAAGAGTAATACCAAATTGGATACATTCCCGCTAATGATCCAGGTAAAAAACAGGGTCGCACTTCTTTTGTCTTCGTTTTTCTCAAATTCACCTAAAAGTGTCGAACTATGGTGACCTGAGCCCCTTAGTCCAATTGTAAAAGCGGAACGTAGGCAGCCATCATTGGTTCGGTCTCAAAAAAACAAAAAAAATACCATAAGCATCAATTGCTTGTGTTTCGAAAAACTCTTTTCAATTAACCTACAAATTCATTACGGTTAAAACAATCTTTGATGAGTTCAAGCACGGTCAACTCTTGACTCGCTACACGCTAGCAAAACTACAATAAAACATTAATCAGTTAATGTGTCTGCAATGACAGTGGGTGGATACTCTGGACAGCAAGGTCAACCTAGTTTCCCGTACTTGGTCCTTCATCCTTCTTCCCCTTCCCTTTCCCACGGCGAGTGTTCTTCACCTTCACAGGGAATATTTCGGTAGTCCTTCTACCTGGCTCAGGGACCCTTCCTGACGCCTCCGTCAAGCCTGTACCTGTCAATACAGCCCTTTCCCTAGCTCTGTCTCGAGCTGCCTCACTTCTAGCCATCATGACCGTGCTTTGATTGGCCTCCCGATCAGCATTGGCCTCATAGTCAGCCATGTCACTCCCAGTACGATTTCGAGGGTTAACTCCTGCCTCAGTCCTCCTCAAGGTCGAGCTGTCAAGGTGATCAGCACCCAATAGCTCACTCCGTCTCCACAAGATAGCCACATGTGTCTCCCCTATACACTCTTTATACAAGTTCAGATACTGCGTAGACGAACGGTGCCCCTCTCTCGGTGAAAGAGAACCCTGGCAGGAAAGGACGTGTATTGCCACCACCGCGTGAGCAGCATAGCGTCGAAGGATCTTCCATCAGCAGAGATCCCACCTCGAAGGTAGCAACATGAACTAAACCCGTCAATGGCACCTGCTCCGGCCCGTCTTGTCGCAAAACCAACGATGGAATGTAGAAAGACGTGCGAGACGGCCATGGCACTCGACAACCAATAGACCCTCACTGAGTGGTCGACAAGTCTGTAACTTCCGGTGGGGAACCCACCATCGCAAGTGATGCGTGCGGAGTGCGGCCATCCAAAGCTCCGGCTCGGCTGATCGCCCCCTATCACCGAGAGGATGTCGAGAAAAGGACCAAGCGTCACAAGACATTGGCACCTCGGGCATCATCGTAGTCTCTCCCTCAACCACATGGTAAGCATAGCGGGACTCCTCCCCACATGTATCGGTGTCGGTCGCCATCCGACCTATGCCCGGAACGTCTCGCCCAAGACCAAAGGCACGATGTCTCCCCGCTCCGTTTGCCTCACCAGGTCCAGTACACTGTGATGGCACACACCCGAGGACGTGAACGTGAATAGAGTAGCGATCGCGCACGAGCAAACGCGTCCCACGCAAAACGCTCCTCGGCTCCGGCAAATCTATTGGGCGGTTCGAAATGTCGACATAATCGGTGTTCAATATCGGCGTCCCATATGCTTCTCCGGTAGAGATACCAAGCAAAGACACTAGCTTCTCAACGGTGGCCATGACAGGCATATGGAAGAACTAGGCATTTGTTCCATCTCGGGTCCTCCCGAGAATGGCCCGGAAATCTTCAAACGTAGGAGTGATTTCGTTGTACTAAAAGTTGTACACATTCCTCCGTACGTCCCAGAAGCGAGCCGCTGCTCTCAAAAGATCCCAATCTGGCATGAGCTCCTTCAAAGCCCAAACAGACTTCATCCCATAACAGCCTTCGAAAAAAACCCTTGTTCTGCCTCGTGTGGTTCCGTACCCACGACTGAAAATTTTCCAAGTATCGCTCTTGCATCCAAGACGATAGCTTTGGAAAGGGAGCCATGAAAGAAAGTGAAGGAAGACTTAGAAATTGTAAAGGAATTTCAGCCAACTGATCAAAGCAATGCGCAGTTTCTTACGAATTGCAAAGCTGAAACTGCAATTTAAAAGACTCTGGAAATTCATTCTCAGTCCGGTCAGACTCCCTCTGCAATTGACTTGGTCAAATCTGCAGCCAGCTGCTCCTAAATTGGAAGCAATTCCAAACAAGGCCCTGTTCATCCTTTATGAATCTGCGTGTTACCCCTGGTTTCAATCAACCAATGCCAACACCTCTTCCGCCCCGGGCTCGTGCAACAGTGCAAATAATTAATAATCAGTGCATATAGGCATAGATTTTGACCCGTTCAATTTTCTATGCATGTTTCATATTATTTATTTTTTGATTAACCTACTTGCTTATTTGCCGAAAATAAAAGAAGGTGATCACAGAATAGATGCGCGAAGTACAAGTTCCGCCCCACGGGCGCCTTTTCAAATACAGTTCAAGTCAAATTGTTCCAGGCAATACATGCATTTTGTCTAAAGAAAGCTTAAAAGAAGGACTACTCCGAGTCCTGCTCATTATCCGAGCACTCGACGCACTGCTCCGCAGCTGCCAGATCTGTTGAAAACAGATAATCTCTGAATTCCTCCAGGCGGGAATATGCAAAAGGCCTCCTCGGCGTCTGCGAACTCGAGGACTCTCCCCTCTCGTGCCCCGAGTGCGAAGGAGGATGAGCTCCAAACCCAGCCGTTCCGCCCGCGAACTGGCCAAATCCCTGCGCAAAGTCCTCCCCACCAGCCGTGGGAGCAGACGAACCTCTCGGCCTAGACGGCCTCGGCTCACGAACATCCACGCTCCTCTGGGAACTGCACCTCAGGAACGCCACGAGCCTCCTAGTGTAGGCGGCCCACCCATCCAACTATCTCATAGCCTCGTTGTACGTGCGGCCAGACACCTGCGAACCAGGAAAGTAATCAAAAGACAAGCAGAAAGTACAGATGCAACATTTGCACAATGCTACTATCAAAGGCAGAAAATCAAAGGTGCTCACTGTAGCATTGGGGTGCGCCCTGTACCGTGGTCTCGGCTCATCCGGGATCGGGATCACCAGTCGTCTGTGCGAACCGTCCAGCCCCTCGTACGCTAACCTAGCGCGTGGGAGCGGGAGATCTCGGGGATATCCAGGGCCCTCGCCCTCCCTGTGCTGCACCTGCGGGCACCTCAGCCTCATCCTCAAGAAAATGTCATAGCCGGCCCCCGCTATGACATACTCGGTGTAGAACACACCCTGTCTATACCTCGCCAACTCCTCCTTCGGCATCGACAGAGGATGCTGCATGTGCAGAGGTGGATCCACCGGCACCATCGGAAGGGACCCCGGGCCATGCTGATGGGTCACCATCTCCCCCAGATACATCGCGTCGCAGTGAAGTCCCACCAGGAGCTTCCGTCGCCGCGTAACCTCGCTAGCAACCTGAACCATGCCCATGTGGAACCGACTCCACCAGGTCAGCTAGATCCACTCGGAGAACTCCCAGCTCAAGGCCAGAGATACTTCCTCATACGACAGTCGAGTACCCACCCTCGAAGAGACCGCCTTCTTTGCCCTCTTCTGCCAAACCAGCATGGCGGGGAATAGGGGTCGATACGCCTCCCTAATGTCCCACTGCTGCGGACTGAACACCTCATAGCACCAGACCTGTCAAGCAAATGGAAAGTTATATCAGCTACATAGCAGATACATACGAGTACATAAAAGAGACAAGGAAGAGGAAAAGACGCAAACTTACATCCAGATCAAGCGAGAAACAGCTCAAGGAGTTCTCCTCTCCCCGCGAGAACCTGTCCATGGGATGATAGAGCTCGGCCAGTCCAGCCTCCCCCATGCATACCCCCTCACGGCATCCAAGTCTGTCAGCGACCCGAGCTGAGGGAAGTGACAGGACGTGTCAGAAATCGGGAACAAAGTCGCTGACAACGCGAACCATAGAAACCCTCAAGCCAGGCACTCCGCGGTCATCCTCAGAGACCCATCCAAGTAATCAGCAATACCCGTCTGCAGATGCCTCTCCATCGGCCTGTACCGAATGCCTAAGTCCCTGGCATCGGTAATATCAAAACCCAGCAGCTCAGACAACTGCCCCGGGGTATAACAATCCACCCACACCAGCGTGTTGCCGTAGGTCGGCAACCCAGTGATAGCAGCAAAATCAGTGGGAGTCACCGTCACCTCCCCCCATCTGAAATGAAAAGAGTGGGTCATATCCCACCAGTACTCGCTCAGAGCTACGTACATGGACCTCGCCCTCTGTGTCACAGCTATCGCAGCTACCGCACTGATGAATCCAGCCAATCCGGAGTCAACCACCAGCTGCCGTGGACTCCTCTCTCCCTCTCGAGCCTCATCCGGAAGTACCTCCCACAGCGCTCGCACTGCCTCAAAGGCTCCCCGACTTTTCTGGTTGTGAACGTCAACTATCCCTTGCCCCTGCAGGTGAACAAAGCAAAAATATGTTAAGTACAGAAGCGACATCAACAGAATGCACGAATGCATGTCAAAAGGATGCAATGCAGATACGGTTCTCATTCATTTCCTAAAATATTTCCATCCCTTCGAAAACTCCGTCGAATCCGGAACTTTCAAAGAATTTCGAAAACTCCGTCGAATCCGGAACTTTCAAACCATTTCAAAAACTCCGTCGAATTCGGAACTTTCAAAACCCTTCGAAAACTCCGTCGAATTCGGAACTTTCGATTCTTTTCGAAAATTTACTCCGTTCCGAATTAAAGCTACTTTAATTTTGGAAAATGCATCTAGACATGGAATTTTGCAACCAAAATTTTTATGTCATCTACCCATAGTGTCAATTGAACTACATCCTAGTCAATTTCGACAAAGGCTCATAGCAAAGTCAAAAGCCACAATTCGGGCACCAAAATCCCTAACTCATTCCTAGTCAAATTTCTAACATTAAACGAATGCACATTCTTAAAATTAATCGAATTTGAAGGAAGCTTACTTATCTCTCGATCCCTCCATTGGCGTTGTGGTTCTCCCTAGCCGGGTAGAACTCCGCCGGATTCAATGGATGAATGTTGGTTCGAATGGTCCGAACCAACGCGTTCTTTCGTCATCGGTCCTTCCATGACGAGCCATTGGTTCCCAATCACCTTCCATATCGATTTTCCTTCACAAATTTGAGCAAACCTCGCAATTTGGGGTGAAAATTCTCTCCTCCTTTCTCTCTTCCTCGCCGGAAACAATGAAAGAAAATGGCCATTTCAGCTTCTGCCTCGGCGCTGATAAGGACCTGGTCAAATTGAGTCCAAGTCCGGCCGGACTCTTGCTGCACCAGAAAGATTCCTTGGCACTTTGGCCCCTCAGCTTTTCACAGTTTCAATTTTACCCCTTTTGGCCCCCAAAAGTGTAAAATTTCTCCCAGTTAGACATTTCTAACACCCCATCCCCCGAGGATAAAGCTCAGTTAGTTTTCACAAACGCTCATCTCCAGACGTTAAATTCTCAGTTAGTTTTCACTAACGCTCGTCTCCAGACGTTAAATTCTCAATCCCCAGTTGACGTTTGACATTCAAACACTCAATCATGTCTCCGGACATTCCAGTTACAATTCCGTCTCCAGACGTTAAATTCAATCCTCAGTTCACGTTTGACATTCAAACGCTCGATCATGTCTCCGGACATTCCAGTTACAATTCCGTCTCCTGACGTTAAAATTTCTTCTATCGGTTTTCATCATCGTTCACTTCCCCGGCCGCCAGTCATAATCCCGATCGTCCTACTACAACGGCCATCAAGGTAAACCCGCACAACAATCCCTCTTCGGCCACCAAGGTAAGACCGAATGCTCATCCCCAGCAGGATTCTAAAGAAGAAACGTCAATCCTTCTGTGTTGTTAATAACGCCAGTTTAACACAACCATTCCCACTATTGCCACCCTATCCCCAGCAGGATGAACCTGGCCTTCATCGTAAGCCCAGCACCCAAGGCACGAACGCCTCCGTCTCAGGATAAACGTATCCTCGCAGCTCCGGTTTGAGGCGCCACACGCCCTCGTATGTCCCAGCAACTCCATTTGAGGCGCCACATGCCCTCGTCAGTATCAGCAATTCCGGTTTGAGGTGCCACACGCCCTCGTCAGTATCAGAAACTTCGGTTTGAGGTGCCACACGCCCTCGTACAATTCAGCAACTCCGGTTTGAGGCGCCACACACCCTCGAAGGTTTCAGAAATCCCAGGTTCAGACGCCTCACAATAGTCTCCATTCAGGTCCAGGTACCTCGCAGTGGTCTCATTCAGGTTCAGACGCCTCCCAACAGTCTCGCTCAGGTCAAGGTCCCCACGTGCGGCTCCTTGCACCTACGAACTACGATCGGCTTGATTCCCGCTCGAGATACGTAGGAATCCTTTCACTAAGGGTACAGGCAGCTGACCGCCCAGGTCTCTTTCAAAGTAAGGCATCCCGATTTGGATCCTTATCTTTTTTCAACGACCCCACTTTCTTCGGAAGAGACGTCGCTGAGGGGCTAACTGTAAGTACCCAAATCCGGATCGTCAAAATCCGTTAAAAGTTAACCGGAATCCGTTAACTGGCCCGGTCCAGGTTAACCAGAACCCGTTAAGTTCCCCATTGCCAAGCCAACGAGACGTCCCGGGACTGCCCCGTGCATCCCGACATCGAAACGTACTTAACACACGTCATAGCACGTAAAAGTACGGCTTTCCCTGAAATACACACTTTTCGGCACTTTTCGGGGGCGTTTCGGACATTTTCCGGACTGTTATTTTAAAAACGGACAATACCGGGACCCGGGAATGAACTCCCACATGGCTGATGACTCATGGGACACGTGGCTTGCATGCCATCTCCCTCTAGTCACCTTTCAATCAAAAATCAAGGCCAAAATACTAAAATACCCCTGGTATGCAGTCCAAGTTCGGCCGGACTCCTTTGCAGACTCTTAGAAATTGCCAGCAAGTCCCTCCAAATTTTCAAACTTTCACAAAACCCCTTGGATTTCAAGCTAAGACCGGCCGGACTCATGCTGAAATTTCACCTATAAATAGAAGGGCTGTCAAAGCCATTTATAGAACAACAAATTTACTCTCCAAAATCACCATAGCCACGGCCCAAACCAAATCCTCCCTCTCCCGAGCTCCCGTTTTGCCTTGATTTGCATGAAAACTCCGTGTTTCAACCAAACATGAACCAAAACACCTCAAAACACCGTTCCAAACCACTTTCCATATCCCGTATACACCCCCCGAGCCAAAGGAGTCGACCCTAGTCGTAGGTATAACTCCCTCTCTCTAATCTCTCGTTTTGCCTCGATTTACGTGTCAATCGCTATAACCGTTTCGGATGAACATCGTTGAAATGTAGATGCCTCCGTCTAATGGGGTCCGATACGTTTTAGCCCCTCGATTCTCTTCTCTTCCCGTAAGAGAAGTAATCACGGGTTAAAACGATATTCCGACCCCGTTCCGTTTAAATTCCTGTCATTTACAATTTCGGATCGATCGATCCGTTGAACGTTATTTAAATTCCTGTCATTTACCATTCTGGACCGTTTGATCCATCGAACGTCATTTACATTTCTTGCAACTTTACAATTCCGAGTCGTTTGGCTCGTCGATCGTCATTTACAATTCTGAGTCGTTTGGCTCGTCAATCATCATTTACGATTTCAGATCGTTTGATTCCGTTGATACTGCAATTTAAATACTGTCATTTTCAAAGTTCGACCCGTTTGGATCGTGATAGTATTTACCTTTCAAAGTCCAATTTAAATACTGTCATTTACAATGTCCGGTTCAAAATCGGAGTTCGACCTTCGAACTCTCTTTCAAAATGCGCGAAATGACGTTTGGCATCCGAACGCTCATTTTCAAACTAAAAGCCGACTTTTGACATTCAAAATCATATAATACGCTTTTTTCCGTAAAAATCGTTAACAATGACAATCCCGGTTCAAAACCATAGTTCGACCTTCGAACTCTCTTTCAAAATGCGCGAAATGACGTTTGGCATCCGAACGCTCATCTTCAAACTAAAAGCCAATTTTTGACATTCAAAATCATTTAATACACTTTTTTTCCGTAAAAATCGTTAACAATGACAATCCCGATTCAAAATCGGAGTTCGACCTTCGAACTCTCTTTCAAAATGCGCGAAATGACGTTTGGCATCCGAACGCTCATCTTCAAACTCAAAATCCGACGTTTGTCATTCAAACGCTCGTCTTTTCAAACAAGATCACCTAATCAACGTTTGACATTCAAACCAAGATTAAGCTTGTCATTCAAGCCCCCATTTCAAAATGTAAACACACACACACACGCACACGTTTTCGAGAAAGGTAGAAAGACTCGTCATACGAGGCATTTCGGGTGATCTCGTAATACTCTTCCCGAAACGTAACATGACCTTCGAACCTAATAATCTTTGGTACTCAAAATAGCTTTTTACTCGTTTTTGCTACCAATAAAAATGACCCCCCGTTTTCAAAGCTTTTTCCTAAGTTTTTGCTACCAATAAAAACGACACCATTTTCACAAAAGCCATTTCTCAACGTTTTGGGCTCAAAATACAAAAATCGCGTGGCGACTCCTCTTCCTTCTCGAAAAGCGAGGTCGCAGACACCAACCCTCCGCGAAAGACAACCGCGTTTTCGCGTCCGCGCGAAAATCCCGGGTAATTTCAATAGTGTATAGGGTATAGGGGTTAGGGGTTAGGGTTTAGGGTTTAGGGTGTAGGGTGTAGGGTTTAGGGGTTAGGGGTTAGGGTTTAGGGTTTAGGGGTTAGGGTTTAGGGTTTAGGGTTTAGGGTTTAGGGTTTAGGGTTTAAGGTTTATGGTTTAGGGTTTAGGGTTTAGGCTTTAGGGTGTAGGGTATATAGTATAGAGTATAGGGTATAGGATATATAGTATATGGTATAGGGTATATAGTATAGGGTATATAGGGTATAGGGTATAGGGTATATAGTATAGGGTATAGGGTATATAGTATATGATATAGGATATATAGTATTTGGATATAGGGTGTAGAGTATATATAGTATAGGGTATAGGGTATATAGTATATGGTATAGGGTATAACGTTTTCAGTTAGTTTTTTGAAATTTCAGTCAGTTTTTTAACGTTTCCAGTTAGTTTTTTAGAATTTCAGTCAGTTTTTTAACGTTTTCAGTTAGTTTTTTAACGTTTTCAGTTAGTTTTTCAAAATTTTAGTTAGTTTTTTGAAATTCCAGTCAATTTTCCAACGTTTTAGTATAATTTTTTTAATGTTTTCAGTTAGTTATTTTGTTAATTAGTTCTAAAAATAATTAAAATTAAATTTTATAATCACCGACAGAATATTTCGTCGCTGATAAATTAAAAAAAATTAATTAATCAGCGGCGAAAAATTCTGTCGGTGTATTATTTAATAAAAATAAAATAAAAAATATTTAATTTACACCGACGGAATATTTTTGCCGCTGATAAATTAATTTTTTTTAAATTATCAGCGGCGGAAATATTCCGTCGGAGTATTATTTTAAAAAAAATATTTAATTTTCACCGATGGAATAATTCCATCGCTGATAAATAAAAAAATAAAAAAATAATAACTTTTCACCGGCGGAATAATTTCGTCGCTGATAAAGAACTAGCGACGAAATATTCCGTCGGTAAATCTTGTGCCAAAATAGTGGAGGTAATGAAACGAATATTTGAAGGTTTATGGGTGAACACTTTGCAAAACACTCCTTTCTCGATCGCATGGCGATTTGAAGCAAAGTTGATTGCATTGTTCTTCATCTTGTGTTTTTGGAACATAACTTCCAATGTGGCTGTCATAACAACATTTAACATTCATATCCGTTGTGTTTGCAACATCACTTCCATGACTATCTATTGTAGGAGAAAAAACATATCAAAATAATCAGTTTAATCGATCAGTTCTTTCTGCACAAAAAGAATAGGAGTATTGTATTTCGAAAAAAGAAAAGTTGCATATCATTGAATAACGTAAAACCAGGGGCGGATCCAGGGGGGGCAGGTGGGGGCACTCGCCCCCCCCCAGCGGCGAAAATGCAGTGAAAATTTTTTTTTTTGCCCCCACCATATTTTTGTTATATATGTATATATATAATTAACTTCATGATTAACACTAGTGAGTGGTGTGGTTCAGCGGTAGAAGGGGTGAAGTTAAAGTCTTTGGTGTTTCCTTTCAAATCCATGTTCAAACCCTGCTACCTACATTTTCAATTAATTTTGTCTTCCATCTTTGCTATTCTTTCTCTTAACAGTTTGTTTTTCTCTTTCTCCTAATTTCCTCACATTTTTTCAATCTTAATTAATTCGTTAGGCTTTTCCCATTTTTTTTGTTTTTGGTCTTTCTTCCTATTATCCCAAGTTTAATTAGCAAATTTGAATTTCTTTTTTGTACGAATAATATATTTTAATAAATTTTTTGCGTTAAATACTTCAACATTATTTCAATCGTTCTTTAAATTATTTACTTTTATCATTTTTGTTAACTAAAATACATTGTATTTCATGGATCCGACCCATTTTTTACTTGTCCGACCCGAAATTTTTTTTTCGGGGGCACTGCCCCCGAACCCCCATGTAATCTTGCCCCCCCCCTCGGCCAATTCCTGGCTCCGCCCCTGCGTAAAACAATAAGTATTCTAAAAATCTTTTTTTATTTTTTTTAACGAAAAATCTATTTTTTTCTAAAACTACATTTATAGCCTTAAAAGTGATCGATATATGTTTAATGGTGTCTTTTTGTTATTAAACAGCCAAATTTGCCAAGTTTTTTACTTTCAAATATGTCAGTTTCAACTTACAAATATACACCCGTAACAACAGTAAAAATTTGACACATTTGACTTGTCCCACAATTTATTGACTTAAACAATTTAAAAAACGAGATATTAAAATCGACAATTTAAAGTAATAATCTAAGGATTTAAGGTAATAAAATTATTTTTCTATTAGTTAGAAAAAATTAGTTTTTCACGAGATTTTATCAAAAGGAAAACCAGTAGACCAACAAATTTTTACAACAAGACAATTAGCCCTATCAAATGGACCCCTTGTAGCTTAATAAGTTCTCTTATTAGAACTTGTATCTTTCCTTTACTTGAAAGGAAAGATGTTCTCAGAGAATGACGCATTTCTTGATTCTTTGAGCATTCCTTCGTTTATATCAGGAATGAACGACTTGTGCACTATAAATCTATGTGCACTACTATTATTTGCATATATAATAAAAATGCATTTGATCATTTTTGGTCTGATCTTGACATGTTTTGGCTTAGGTACTTTAGTCTTAGCTAGACACCCCCACACTTAAAGGTATTTATAACACGAATTACGATTATGCCATAATTCTTAAGGAGTTTTATCGATTCCTTTCTTAGGTATCTCGTTAAGAATATAGTTGGATGAGAGTATGGCTTCCCCACACAAGTTATCGGGTAAGCCAGAGCTTATTAACATTGCATTCATCATCTTGTTAAAAGTACGATTCTTGCGTTCAGCTACTCCGTTAGACTGAAGTGTATAAGGACCTGTCGTTTGGTGAATAACGCCAGATTTCCAGCATATGTTTTCAAACGGAGCTACATATTCTACTCCTTTATCGCTTTGAATCTTCTTAATCTTTATATTAAGTTGATTCTCAACTTAATTCTTATACGTCTAGAAATCCCCCAAGGCTTAATCTTTACTTTTCAAAAGATATATTTAGAAATATTGTGCAATCGTCTATAAAAGTAATCAAGTACTTTTTTCCACCTCGAGTTTGCACATACTTTAGATAACAAATATCTGTGGGAACTCATTCAAGAGGTGTCGTGTTTCGTATTACTAAGGAAATGATGACTTAGTCACTTTTGCTTCAATGCAAATTTCACACTTGTCAGACGAATCAAATTTGGACATAGGAATAAATTATTGACTCAATAACTTCTTAATTGTGTTGAAATTTACGTGACTTAATCTATCATGTCATAAGTTAGGACTACCCAACAAGTAAGCATAAGAAACACTGTTATTCTTCGTCTCTGGGTGGTAAACATTCATTTCAGTCATCTTGAAAAGGCATTTATCCAGGTACCCTTTTCCAAGGAACATACCATCTTGGTCAAATTTATCTATCTCAAACACTAGTCTAAATTCAGCCTTGCTCAACAACGATCCGAAAAGCAGGTTTTTGTTAATGTCAAGGACATGCGACACATCCACGAGAGTCATTTCATTGCCTGAAGTCATCTTCAGCACAACCTTTTCAAGTCCCACGACGTTGAAAGTTGCAGAGTTTCCCATGTACACCTTCCTTCCATTGATGGGAGTGTAGGATGAGAAGCTCTCCTTGTGAGCACATATATGGCGGGTAGCTCTAGTGTCTATCCACCATTCTCTTGGGCTATCTTCCAACCACTACAAGAAAACAGGGCAACTGAAACGAAATATTGCAACCGAATTGAAATCAGTTTCAGAACAGGGCAACTGAAACGGAATTTTGCAACCGAATTGAAATCAGTTTCAGAGTAAAAAGTGCTCATTGAAAATTGACGTGCACAATTACTATTGCAACTCATATTGCAATGGAAACCCATTTTGTCGCTTCATGTTTCGGGGTTGCAACGGTTTTTGAAACATATGATCTTCTGTTTCAATTTTCTGTTTCAAATTCTGTTGCATTTATTAATATAAGATTTATATATTTTTGAACTTAAAAAACTGTAACAGACTATTACAACAGAATTAAATTTAGTTGCAAGCTAAAAAGTGGACCGCTGGAAACCATTTTAGCGACGTAATTTTTGGGGAAAAATTGGAGGGAAAAATTGCGCCAAAATTGCAACAGATATTGCAACAATTTTAGATTTTTATTTTTAAAATTGCAAAAACTATATAATAGAAAAACCTAAGCCTAAATTAATTAAAATCCCCAATTCACACCCTTCGTTCTCTCTCTCATGCGACCTCTCTCCTCCGACTACTCCCAGCGGAGACCCTCAAGGGAGGGTCACCATATAAGAAAAAACCAAAAAGTAAAAAAAAAAAAGAAAGTCATCAAAACTCATGACTTTGGGCAATTGGCCGACCTCCGGTTGGGTTGGGTTGGGTCACCATTTTCTGCTTTTTTTTTTTTTTGTTTTTTTTTGTTTCACCAAATTATTTTGATTTTGTGTTGATATAAATATATTTTTAAAATTAATATATTTTATATAAAATAAAAAATAAAATATATCAAAATTAATAATTTTTTTATAATTGTATGGGTAATTATTTTTAATAATTGTACGGGTAATTTTAAAAATATTATTACTAATATATTATTTAAAAAAATAAAATGATAAGTATTTTAGGTAAGTTGAAGTAAAGAAAAAATAAATATTTTATTTTTAAAAGGTTGGGTTGGGATGGGTTGGGTCGAGGTCACTGATGGGAGTATAAATTATATAAGGTTGGGAGTGTGTATATGGAAGTGAGAGAAATTAATATTTTATTTGAGGTTGGGTTGGGTCGGGGTCACTGATGGGATGGGGATAGTCTCCGGCCCTCTCTTCTCAAGCCGATCGTCTTCTTCCAGCGCTACACCAACACGCCGCCATCCTCACTCTCGAACTTAAAAGGAGTTTGGTCAAGTGATTTTAACGATTTCAATTCCTCCGAACAAGGTATTCTCTCCCCCGATGTACAGCTTTGTTCAACTGAGTTTAACGATGTCGTCTTCTTCCATTTTTAGTAATTGATGCGTGGTAATTCTCTGTTTAGAAGTTACTATATGATTTGTTTGTTTATTGTCCCCAATTCTTTGATTCAGTGATATTGATTAGATTAGTGTTATGATGTTATGAATCGACTTAACTGAATCGATCAATTGATTTAGAACAGAATTTTATAGAGGGAGAAACAGAAGAAATTGGGGAAGAACAGAGGGATTAACAGAGAGAGAATAAGAAAATAGATTGAGAGAGAGAATTTAGTCTGAGATGAGAGAGAGAACAGAAGAGAGAGAATAGTTGAGAGAGAAGGTAGAGAGAGAATCAGATTGTGGGAGAAGGCATGAAAATTTCATTAATCATAGGTAGTTTGTGGGTTGACTCTCTCCATCTAACAGAGAGGGATGGCCAAAACCGGTTCCGATCCGGTTCCGGGCCGAAAACCGTCGGTTCCGGTTCGCCAAAATGGTGACCCTTAACCGGCCCGTCGTTGACTCCGGTCCGGTTACTCCGATTTCGGTTTTCTCCCCGGTTCGGTCCGGTTCCGGACTTTTTCGGTCCGGTTCCGGTCCGGTTCCGATTCGATTTAGCCATCCCTACTAACAGATGTTTAGCTCCACCCACCTTGGTCACTGCCTGGCTCGGCTCCACCCTACTTGGTCGCGTCGGAAGATCACAGAGTCATAAACGACTACCAAGGTCTCGACTCAGAGTCCAACTCGTTGCTCTCTTTATTCCTTGCCATTTAAATGGTAAATACTCTCACATCTTTTAATTTAGGGCTACAATTTCAATTTCTTATAAATTAAGATTTAGGGGTTCTTTTTTCTAGGTTTATGTGATCTTTGCCAGATTTTTCTTTGATATTACAAATTTAAACTTCATGTTCTATGTTGTTGTCAGTGTGTGTGACTTGGTAGAAAAGTTCAACAATCCAGAATAAATAAAAATAAAACAAGATATGAAGCTGTAATAAGAAAACTTGACCAGTTCATTGGCTATCTTGACTAACCTTTCAATTTTCCAAACTTTCCCAGATCTTGAAGTTCCTAAACAAAGTCAACTATCCTCTTCTGTTCCACATAACTAAAAATATTGCGATGTAGCTCGAGGCCCTTGAGAATGTTCAGCAACCTCCCATTGACTCGCTCCAAACAAATAACGTCCTTCTCCCTCTTCACATTAGTAAATCGAATGTGTTCTCTCTGGTCCCTAGATAATTCCGTCTTGGGGGTGACCTTCATATCCTCAATTACATCATCAAACAGAACATTGTCGTCATCCAAATGTGTAGCTGCTTCCTTTTCTTGCTCTGCAAACTCATCCTCCTATGTCATATCAGCCCATGAATTCACACCCTTGGATTCTTAACAGGACGAGGTAAGGCAACTGTTTAACTTGTGGATGCCTCTGCAGCTGGTTCTGACCAATACTCGCCCCATCGCTCCAACTCCCTAACTAATTTGTATCCTCCGTGCCATTCACGTTCCAGCTCCCTACGAATTTGTATCCTCCATGCCTTTCACGTTCCAGCTCCCTAACGAATTTGTGTCATAGTTTCCTTGACTACCACTATGTTCAATTAACTCCCCGTTATTCGTAGTTGCAGCTGATACATATTTTTCCTTATTTAATGGCTCCGTGTTGTCATTACCTTCTATAATTAAATAAAAGCACCAAGCCTTAATCAAACAACATTTATGACAAGAGAAACTGCAAACTTCAAGTAGTGCCCTTTTTAAAGAGGTTAGTAGTATTGGACAAAATATGTTAGGACTGTTAATATCCCTTTGTCTTTATCATGGTATCAAAGCTGGTCCATTACACGTGCAGGCCCAACGGCCCACGATGAACCCTCCGTGCCTATTGGATAAAATATGTTAGGACTGTTAATATCCCTTTGTCTTTATCTATTCCAGTACATATTTTGTATACATAGAATATGATAGGACTCTATGTAATATATATATCAGTATGAATAATCCTAGAGAATCTAAGTTGAGTTCTCCAATATTGTGCCCACTGTCGTGTGTTGTGCTTGGACTGATACTCCTCTTCACCAAACACTCTTAGTGTTCTTCTTCATATTTCCTCCTTCCTCCTTATGCATTTCTCAAATCTTACATGGTATCAGAGCCACCGATCTATGGTGGACTGATTACTTCGCTTCCGCAATTCTTCTTTAAATCTCTCTATTATTTTTTTTTCTCTTCTTCATAAAATTAATTTTTGGTACGTTCAATGGATGATTTTTGGTATGATCTCCCTGGCTTTGTAATGCCATCATCATATCCTATTTGTCAATTATGTAACAGTTTTGGTCATACTGCAATTGATTGTTTGCGTTATGAACCAAGTAATACCGTTCATAATTCTTCTTTTTCGTTGTCGGATTGGTTATACCCGGAACAAAATGAATCCTTAGATTCAAATGATTGTTCTTCTGATGTAGAAGAACCATTAAACGATGTTGATGGGTCATCTTATTCCCCTGCTTTTCCTACTTCAAATTGGTATATTGATCATCTCTTTGATCATCTACACTGTCTTCAAAAACTCCCGTCTCAATCTTTGAAAAGTTATTTTCTTGAAGCTAGATCTCTAGCCTCCGCATTATCCATGGCCGATGCACCTATTTCTGAAATTGATCTAATGAAATTTATTATTGATGGACTTGATCCATTATATAATAAATTTGTCAGATATTATTATTTTCGAAAACCACAAATCTCGTTAGATTTTCTTTTCGATTATCTTATTGATGAGGAAAAAGAGTGTAGGAAATCATCTTTTTCATTTTTGAAGAAGGCGAGTCCTCTGTCTACTGCTCCTGGACACAAAGATGATGTTGCTTTTATCCAACCTGTGCAAGCAAGTTTGAATTTTGGTCCCGAAAACCTTTTGGTTTCCGTGATTAATCAAACTAAAGCTGTTTTAGGACATTCATCAAACACTTCGTCTGCACCCTTAACCCCTTCTTCTCATGGTCCGTTTAATCCTACCCATAGACCTAACCCACTTCCTCAGTCCTTGCCAAGAATCATCATTCCCAATAATGGGTTTCACTTAAACCCGGGTTCGCCGTCCTCTCCGTGGTCGGTTTCTGGGTTTTCCGATCACCGGAGTCCTAATCCCCGTATGATGAGTCCCCGTCAGGCCTCTTATGCTTCCATTGTTAACAATGGTAGTCCTTCTGCTGCTGCTATAAATGGGGTTATTGGTGGAGGTTCAAGTTCTTCACTCTCAGTGACGTTTTACGGTGATGGTAACGATGTTGGTGACAAATATAGTAGTTTGCGTGTTCAGAATCAGTTGTCTTTTCTTTATGATTCCAAGAATGTTGATTTCTTGGATCCGATTATGAGTCCTGGGGGCCGGAGTGATTCGGTGTTGTTTCCGTACGCTAACAGTGGCGGTGGTAGTGCTAATTGGGCTGATTCGGCTAATGGTCATCACCATTTGCACCGGCGGAGTTGTTCAGTGAATGATGCTTTTCTTAGGGGTGGAAATGATGATATTGGTGCTGGGTTTGGGTGGAGACCTTGCATGTACTTCGCAAAAGGATTCTGTAAAAATGGCAACAGTTGCAAGTTCGTTCATTGTGGTTTTGCAGATTCCCCTGATGGGTCTCCTGCAATTGTTGATTTTACTCAAGACAAAAATGATAAAGATGGGTACTATGCACTATATCCACAAAAGCAGTGGCGGTACAAGCCTTGTCAAGATCAACTCTATCTTCGGCTATTATTCAACATTAATAAGTTGCTTTCGGTGTTTCCTGTTAGCATGGGTTTTGTGACAGCTAAGTTCAAGCCGCTTCTTCGTACCTACGACTTTCTTGAGGGAGGGTATTGGACAAAATATGTTAGGAATGTTAATATCCCTTTGTCTTTATCATGGTATCAAAGCTGGTCCATTACACGTGCAGGCCCAACGGCCCACGATGAACCCTCCGCGCCACCCACCATCCAGTCCACGTTGTAAGCCTTTGGCAAAGCTTGGCTACACATGAGGGGGCGTGTAAGAGAACATTATCCCACATCGGGAATAAACAAGACTTGTCTCTAACATATAAGGATCCTGGGCTACTCCCCTTAACACCAATTGGTTTTAAGGTGGAACCTCAGACTTTATCATGGTATCAGAGCTGGTCCATTACACGTGCGTGCATGCCCAACGGCCCACGATGAACCCTCCGCGCTACCCACCATCCAGTCCACGTTGTAAGCCTTTGGCAAAAAGCCTAGCTACACGTGAGGGGCGTGTAAGAGAACATTATCCCACATCGGGAATAAACAAGACTTGTCTCTAACATATAAGGATCCTGGGCTACTCCCCTTAACACCAATTGGTTTTAAGGTGGAACCTCAGACTTTATCATGTTCTCTTACAAGTAGAGTCACCTTCAAAATTTATCATATTCCAAAGTACACTTGCAGCACAATAAGTCCTTCAGGTGGATGTCAGTGGTAATCGTGTATATTTCACATTTGTTACTAATAATGTTTTATAAAAAATATTTTCAAAATTTCCCTTGCAGTAAAAAACAAACACTCATTTAGAGACGTGGGGATTGTTAAAACTCAATTATGTCAAGTCTATTTGAAAAATACATGCTTCACATAAATCTTGCATACTCGCAAATTTAGGAGAGAAATATAGTCATCAACTTTTTGTTAGCAGATAATGCTCATAGATGTCGACCTTAATTGAACATATAGTAAGCGACTTCTCTTCTCATGTTCATCTCTCTCTCTCTCTCTCTCTCTCTCTCTCTCTCTCTCTCTCTCTCTCTCTCTCTCTCTCTCTCTCTCTCTCTCTCTCTCTCTCTGATACTTTCTTAATGTGCAATGTTGGTGATAAAAATCTGTGTTTCGTTCCGATTTTGGTTCCTAACACTATTCACTATTTTGATTATCGATATTTGTTTGATTTCTTCCTTAATGGGTTTTTGTGGTTTGTACTATGAGATTTCCTTATACATTGTTCTTCCAATTAATATATCATGCATGTTTTATGGAATTTAAATTATAAAGGTATCATCCTTATACTTTTATAATATTATAGAATTTTAACTTCTCATGTGCTTAAGCAAAAGACTGTAAGTTTATTATATTTGCGCTTGAGCTTGTTGAGTCAGAATGTTAAACTAACATCTATTTGCTATGTTGTGATTGGCATAACTCATTGGTTTCAGTTGTTTTGTGGCCCCCTTCTGCAAGTCCCTCTTTGTATCCTATACCTATATATGGTGAAGCTTCGACCACATGTAATTTTTTTTAATTTGTACGACTGAATTATATATGTGTATGAGTGTTCACACACAAGCTCACTCACCCCTCTCTCCTTTCCTAGAGAAGATTAACTAGAAATACTTCAATTTTGTAGATTTCCTTAAGATCTTAATAGTCATTGAAGGGCATTTGCACTTCTTTTACGTTGATGGCAATTGAACGTTTAATTCCATGTTGGGATGTTGATTGTCAATTGTGTTTCTCTTGGTTGTTGGATTCACCAAAATATTGTTATACATGGATGCCAAGTTTGGATGAACCGAAACATGGATTTTGGGGTGTCCTTGCAAGAAAAGCCAAATCCATAATTGACGATGATAATGTGGCTGAAGATCGTGAAACACCTTAACGAAGGAGACTGCAAATGTTAGATAAAGAAGCAAGGAGTGAGGTAAGGATCAAGTTTCTATAGGACACATGTCTGGAAATATATATTTTTTCCATTCATTTTCAGGTTACTGTTTTCTTAATAAATTCAACTTGAAGAAAGTACTTAGCCAGAGGCCTTGAGCCAATTCTAAACATATCAATTAAAGTTTCCATATACGAAGACTTATAAACTTGATGGCATTGGTCCTTGTAACTTGATACTATTGTCCTTTAAATTTTTCATTTCTCTTTATTTTTAGTATTTATCGAATATCAGTCGCCTGAGATCCGTTGAAAGTCAGAGAATCCTGGTTTGCAGAAGGGTCTAGATGCAATTGCATCATACCTTAACTATATTGGAGGAACCATTGGCAATGCCCTAGAGGTAAGTTTCTACTGAAACTGCTTTATTCTTTGTTACTCCCTCTTTTTGCCATTATGAGATTTGATATTTGAAATCTAAACATTTAAGATTAAAGATTGTTACATAACTATCTTTAACTTTAGGGTTAAAATATATATCATTTTTTTAGCTTAATCTACGAAAGGATATTTGTGTGGGATTTAGGAACACTTGATTTTAGACCGACTATTTAAGTCAAAGTTCCACTTTTGAGTTTTTTACAGAATTCCTCTTCAAATCATAATTTTACGTCTTTCTGTTCAAATTATAGATGTGAAATGCTTGGGATAGACATCATTTGCTCAACAAACTTGAACATATGGTAATCAGCGTTGTTGTCCGTTGCATCCCCTTCCCAGAGTTAGCCATTATACTAAAATCATAACATGCCTAAACTATTGAGGAGGGGTACTATTAGTGACTATCATGTTCTATTTCTCCCTCATGTGGCCCCCTTCTGCAAGTCCCTCTTTGTATCCTATGCCTCTATGTAGTGACACTTCGATCACAGGAGAATTTTTTTTTGTAGTTATACGACTTAATGTGTATGAGTGTTCACACACAAGATTTCTCACTCCCTCTTCTCTCATTTCCTAGAGAAGATGAACTAGAAATACTTCTATTATTTTCATTAGGTCCTATTTGATTGATGTGGTGGATTTTCTATAGATTATTTCCCTAATTTTCTGGGCATTTTATCATTATTTTAATGTAATTTAGATTAGTTTGATGTAATTTGGAGTGGACTATGAATTGGTGAGTTTGTGGGAAATCTTTGTAATGGTGAGACATATTTTGAGTGATTTTGTGTGTTCCTGCAAAAGTGTTAATGTGGAGGATAAAGTGCTATTATCAGAAGTGCAAGGACCAAACTGCGAGAAGCTGGAGTTCAAGGATCAAATTACAAAGCAGCAGAGTTCGAGGACCAGAAGGAAGAAGGTTGAAATTCCAGGGACTAAAGTGAAAGAAAAGAAATTGAAATTGAAGTATGCACGTGTGAGTGTGTGAAGTAGTTGAAGGAATTAATTTAATTGGCAAAAAGAGGACAAGGTAGTATTAAATTGCGTAATTCAAGTTTCCAAAATCAATGCTGGCGTGGACCAAGGAAGCAGCACGTTGACCGAGGAAATTGAAGGGGCGTTGGAATTTAGGAGTATTATTATTATTATTATTATTATTATTATTATTATTATTATTATTATTATTATTATTATTATTATTATTATTATTATTATTATTATTATTATTATTATTATTATTATTATTTCTTTTCCTTTTTCTTTCTAGTTTCCTTATAGGTTTATTATTGTTAGTTGGGAACAAGTATAAATACTTGTTTCAACCTCAGTTTTAGGGGAGACTTTTTACTATTTTTTTTCCTAGAGAGTTGACAACTTTTCATGGAGAACTAATTCCATTGCTTCGGATTTGAATCCTGAACCGTTTGTTTAATTCAATTGAGGTATCGATTTCTTTATTCCTAAATCCCTATTCATAGTTTTACTTGTTTTAATTGATAAATCGTTTCTAGGGTTTTGAGATTTGATCACCCTCTTTTCCCTTGTAATTGATTTAATGCTAGTTTAATCTTAAGTCTATGTCAGATTAGAATTTTTCACAAGTAGCATCTTTGAGATTTATGCATGTGTCATGGTAAATTGAAAATGGGGTAAAACTAGGTTTTGTTCTATTTGAAAAAGAATAGTGAAATTCTTGATCTTAATTTCTTGAAGCTTTATCAATCGATATTGTGAATCTAGACTGTGTCAGTTAGGTTTAGGTATTGATTAGGGGAATAGGTGAGTGTGTCACTGCTTATAACCATTAATAAGAAAGAAATAGGGATTGAAATATATTCCGGATCAAGTGAATAGGGAGGAAGGGAAAGAAATTGTACCGATGATATTGGGTTGATAAACGGGGACGGAAACAAATCTGAAGTGCTTGTCTTTAATTGTTTTTACAACTTAGTGTTCTTAATTTCTGTTTTAGGAATTTAATAAAATCAATTTTAAACCCCCAATCTTGTCAAGTGACAATTGTGCAAATAAATAAACGTTCTTCAGTGGATCGAACCTGGACTTGTTCTAGCTGCAGTTTTTGTAGCCGAGTATAGTCTTGGTAATTAATTTGTAGGCGTGCGACTTTAGCCCTATCAAATTTTGGCGCCGTTGCCGGGGAACGGTTTTATTTGTTTGCACTCTTATTCTTTTTCTTTATCTATTTCTTTTTAATTTTTTTCTTGTTTCCTGTTTAGTGAGCTTTATTATAATTGTCATCTTATAGTGTGGAACCTTTTATGCTCCATACTCGTTCTGCTAATCAACTTGCTAGTCCATTTGTTCCAGAAATTGAAAGATATTTTAGGTACAGAAGAAATTTGCAGCGGAACGAGATGAATAATAATAACGACGGAGGTGATGACGGTCCGGAGGTTGTGAACAATGGGGGTAATGGAAGAGGCAATAATAATCCACCTCCCCCACTTCGGACATTGAGGCAGAGGATACTAGGGGAGAATCCGAATCAGCATATAGCTCACTTTGTGCAGATTTGCAAGAGCATGAGGCCTGCTGCATTGCCTCTTGAGCAGTTATTACTGAGGGCATTTTCCTTTACTCTTAAAGATAACGCGAAAACGTGGTATTATCACCTGCCACCCAACAACATTACATCTTGGCAGGAGTTGAAGGAGGTATTTCTTGATGAGTTCTTCCCTCCAGATCAGATCAATGTCATGAAGAGGGACATCAGCAACATGGAGCAGCGGGCCGATGAATCATTATATGACTATCACAACCGGTTCTACAAGCTCGCCGAGAGTATGCGTATCATGGCTTTGATGATGAGCAGCTTATTGTATACTTCTATGGAGGATTGACTGTGCAGGACAAAAGGTGGGTGGATTCTGCTTGTGGAGGTAGTATTCTGAACAAAACTACCAGGGATGCAGAGCAGTTGATAGAGGAATTGGCCAAGAGCACAAGGACACATGGGAGGAGGTCTAGCATTAGACAAGTCAGTGCTGCGGGATCGAGTGATGTTACAAGTAAGTGGGAGACCGAGTTGGCAGATGTTAAGAGTCTGTTGAAGACATTAGTTTTGGGTCAAAAACCTCATCCCTGCGGTATATGTAATGATGTGACCCACCCGACTGATTCTTGTCCTACTCTTCAGACGGATGAGGTGGTAGATGTCAATGCAATAGGGTTCAATCAGCAGGGTCAGAAGCCACCGCAGTTCAATTACAACGCTGCAAATAATGTTCATCCGAACCTTAGGTATGGTCCACCACAGGGGCAACAAGGTTTCAGGCAGCCGTTTAACAATCAGCAGGGGTTTCAGTAGGGGCGCTAGCCAGTGGAAATCAATACAATCGCATGCAGAGCACCTGTTGGACAGCAGCAGCAGCAGGGACAGTCTATAGAGGACATGGTCCGGTCACTAGCACAGAGTATGTCTACCATGAATGGAAATTTCCAGCAGTTCCAGCAGGAGACTAAATTGAGCATCAGCAATTTAGAGAGGCAAGTGAGTCAGATTGCAGAGGCTGTGGTAAAAATAGAGGCTAGAGAAGCAACAAAGACTGTGCAACCCCCAAAGCAGAATGTTAGCGCAGTATATGTGAGGTGGAAGAAGAAAGTTGATGGACAGATGGTGTCGATAGAGCCTGAAAAGAAGGTTGAAAAGTGTATTGAGCTAGAGTTGGAGGTGGAGAAGAAGGTGGAAGAGAAAACCCCCGAAGAGAAGTATATTCCACCCGTATTTCCTGTTTATGAGCCTGACCCTCCGTTTCCTTATGCCTTAAGGGAAGATAGAAAGCCGGAGCCTGACAAGGCTATCTTTGACACATTCAAGAGGCTCGAGGTAAATATTCCATTTCTAGATCTTCTTCAATCAGTTTCAAGGTATGCGAAGTTCTTAAAGGAGTTATGCACTATGAAGAGGAATCAGAAGGAGCGGAGTTAGAAAAAGGTAAAGATCTTGGAGCATGTGTATGCGGTTTATCAGAAAAAGATGCCAAATAAATGTAGTGACCCTGGTATGTTTATAATTCCTATCACGTTTGGGGGAAGTAAGTTTCATAGAGCCATGCTTGACTTGGGGGCTTCAATTAATGTTATGCCCTATGCATTATTTGAAGACCTTAAATTGGGTAAATTGGAGGATACTCGAGTGGTTATACAGTTGGCGGATAAGTCCAACGCATACCCCAAGGGGGTAGTGAGAGATGTTGAAGTTCAGGTTGGTGACTTGATTTTCCCGGCAGATTTTTATGTGCTTGAGATGGAGACTGGTTCTGAGGCTCCCATTCTGTTGGGAAGGCCATTTATGTCTACTTTTGAAACTAAGCTTGATGTGACAAAGGGCTCTTTGACCATGGAGTTTGATGGGAAAGTGGTGAGTTTTAATGTGTTTGATGAAAAGACCCTTCCCAAGAATGTGCGCAAGGTTTGTGCCATGGATTTGAGTGAGCCGATTATTAAGGATGGGGTTAAGGTAGATGATCGTGATGAATCTCCAAAAGTAAAGCCGGAGAAAAATAAGAAAGGAGAGCCACCAAGGGAGAGAAAGAAAGTGAAGTCGAAAAAGGGGAAGCTAAAATGGTCTCCAACGGGGAGGCATGTCATTGAACCGAAATATCTTTTAGAGGTAACTCAAAAAGATTACTTTCATCCCCCTTATATTGTTGAGTCCCGTGTTTGTGGGGCCTCCTGTCCCATAACTTAGTTAATTTGGAGTATGCTATGTCGGGGGCTTACCCGGCATTTGGTCTAGCTAAAGACGGTAAAGAAGGGCGGCTTACCGGGAGGCAACCCGGGAATTTCGTTATTTTTATCTTTGTTTTATTTCTTTTTATGAATTTATTTATGTGGAATTGGTGTTACTAAGGTATTTTGTGTGTGGTGTTGTGTAGGGAAAAGCATGGAGAAGGGAGCAAAACCTGTGGCCTGTTTCATATATATAAAAAAAAATTAGTTACTGGAATTTGGGAGCGTCGGCTCCAAAAATGGGGGAGCACCTGCTCCCAATTACTCAAAAACGGAGACAAGTTTCTGGAAATTTGGAGCGTCCGCTCCCGATTTGGGGGAGCGTCTGCTCCCAATTAAAATTACGTACTGTCAGGGGGGTAATCGTGCTTTTAATTTTCAAAAACCTACCCCCCCAGCTCCTTCTTCTTCCCTCACTCTCCCTCTCTCTTCTCTCTATCCGCCATTAACGCCAACCCACCACCACCAAAGTCGTCGGTTTCCCTCCCCCTCTTCTTCATCTTCCTCTATTACCACCCCTCTCCCCTCCATTACCATCCTTAAACACCACCCCCTTTCCTCTCTTTCCATAAATTCGGCCGCCCCCCATTCAACCTCTACCTCTCTTTACCCAAAAATCCCACAAGCTTACACCCATTAAACACTGAATTGACCAAGCCTACCCCCTTCCCCTTCAAATCCGACCCATCTACACCATTCTCAACCCTCAATTTCTTCATTGATTCAAGGAATTCGAAACCCTAACAATTTCAATTTTGGGGCATTTTGAAATGATCTGAGGAACCATTCCTGTGGTTGTTGGTGCTCCAAACATACAAGAGTTTTCTCCTTCACCTGGTTCAATTTTACATATAAAAGAACTAAAAGGTGCTGAGTCCCGGTGGCCTTTTACAAAGATTCACATGGATTGATCGGACACAAGAATGGGTGCTTAAAAGGGTTTGAGCCTCGAGTCCCGAAAGAATGGAATGTTGCAGATTGGACTAACGGGTGTATGAGAAGAACTCCTTTGAATTGTACGAGAAGAAAAGGGGTTTTAAAGTATTCTGGCGTCAAACTGCCAGATACAAAGACATCGTGGTTTGATGAGCATTTGAATCTTAAAGAATGTGAGGCGTTGTGTTTAAGGAACTGCTCGTGCGTAGCGTTTGCAATTTCTGATATTAGAAGAGGAGGAAGTGGTTGTTTACTGTGGTTTGATGAACTGGTTGATATCAGAGTTTTCACAGAAGATGGGCAAGATCTGTATGTAAGAATGGCAGCTTCTGAATTAGATAGGAGCTCTGAGATAAAGAGAAGAGTGATAATTATCCCTGTAGTCTCAGCAATAACCGTGCTACTGGGCCTATGTCTGTTGCAAGTATATAAGCGAAGGAGAACGGATAAGAGTGGCATAAGTAGAGTGAATACTGGAAGTATCTTTAACAAGGCAGCCAAAGAATTGCTTGGGAGTATCCATTTGCTGTTGATGGCGTAAATATAACTCAGATAACGAGTGGGCTTTTGATTTGCTCTATTGTGTGGCATTTATGGTCATGGACAAACAATGGTTGGAAAGAAGTAATGGCATTGGCTCCGTCCCCATGGGTTATCATTTTAGGAAGAGTGTTTGTTGGCTTGGGGGTTGGAATGGCATCCTTGACTGCTCCTTTGTACATATCAGAAGCCTCGCCAGCAAGGATCAGAGGGGCATTGGTTAGCACCAACGGTTTGCTTATTACAGGAGGCCAGTTTTTATCCTATCTCATCAATCTTGCATTTACACATACTCATGGAACTTGGCGTTGGATGCTTGGCGTTGCTGGAGTCCCAGCTTTAATTCAGTTCGTGTTGGCATTGAGGGTAATATCTTCCGTCTTCCTTACGCTTTTGATCTTTACTATGATTTTATTTGTCACACTGAGGGCAGTGTGAGATTGAAGCGTGGGGGAGGAGCTTGATTTATGTTGTAAAGTAATATATAAAAATATATATATATATATATATATATATATATATATATATATATAATAATAATAATAATAATAATAATAATAATAATAATAATAATAATAATAATAATAATAATAATAATAAAAGAGAGGCTAAGTGAAAACCCGAGAGGGCACTTAGGCAAAAGGAGAGGGTGTGTTTTGAAAAAAAAATGATGAAAAATGAAAAAAAAATAAATAAAATATGATGAGAGGCTAGGTGAAAACCCGAAAGGGCGCCTAGGCAAAAGGTGAGTGAGTGAAACACTTTCTGTCCTTTACATCACCGGAGTTGGAGACATAAGGGAGGATTGGAGCGTAGGATAGGATCGTTTGTTATTGGCATAGGAGGTTTGGTTTAGAAGCGTTAGGCTAGAAAAATCCTCGTTCTTTTCTGGAGATATAAGGGGGTGTTGGTGTATTTCACGAGGTAAGTCTTTGCTTGGGCATTGACTTTATTTTTAAGGGAGTAGTAGTGTGAGGATAGCGTGGGGAAAGCTTAGGACATTGTAGTTCCTCCTAGCTTTTTGATGTGTGGGCCTTAGCTTGGATGTCCCGTTTTTGCATCTTTGTAGTTGGGATCGAGCTAAGGACATTGATACCATTGTTATTTTTGGACTGATAAGGAGCGGAGTTCCATTCTCTGAGTACATTGAGTGAGTGTTTGAGTTGTTGACTTTTGAGTTGGAGGTTTAGAGGAGATTAGGGATCATTTTCCTTCCATGCTACACTGATTAGATCGGTGCTTAGAGTGAGGTTAGGATATTACTCAGGGACAAGTAATGGTCTAATCGTGGGGGAATTTGATGTGGTGGATTTTGTATACATTATTTCCCTAATTTTTTGGGCATTTTATCATTATTTTAATGTAATTTAGATTAGTTTGATGTAATTTGGAGTGGACTATGAATTGGTGAGTTTGTGGGAAATCTTTGTAATGGTAAGACATATTTTGAGTGATTTTGTGTGTTTCTGCAAAAGTGTTAATGTGGAGGATAAAGTGCTATTATCAGAAGTTCAAGGACCAAACTGCGAGAAGCTGAAGTTCAAGGATCAAGTTACAAAGCAGCAGAGTTCGAGGACCATAAGAAAGAAGGTTGAAATTCCAGGGACTAAAGTGAAAGAAAAGAAATTGAAATTGAAGTGTGCACGTGTGAGTGTGTGAAGTAGTTGAAGGAATTAATTTAATTGGCAAAAAGAGGACAAGGTAGTATTAAATTGGGTAATTCAAGTTTCCAAAATCAATGCTGGCGTGGACCAAGGAACCAGCACGTTGATCGAGGCAATTGAAGGGGCGTTGGAATTTAGGAGTATTATTATTATTATTATTATTATTATTATTATTATTATTATTATTATTATTATTATTATTATTATTATTATTATTATTATTATTATTATTATTATTATTATTATTATTATTATTATTATTATTTCTTTTCCTTTTTCTTTCTAGTTTCCTTATAGGTTTATTATTGTTAGTTGGGAACAAGTATAAATACTTGTTTCAACCTCAGTTTTAGGGGAGACTTTTTACTATTTTTTTTCCTAGAGAGTTGACAACTTTTCATGGAGAACTAATTCCATTGCTTCGGATTTGAATCCTGAACCGTTTGTTTAATTCAATTGAGGTATCGATTTCTTTATTCCTAAATTCCTATTCATAGTTTTACTTGTTTTAATTGATAAATCGTTTCTAGGGTTTTGAGATTTGATCACCCTCTTTTCCCTTGTAATTGATTTAATGCTAGTTTAATCTTAAGTCTGTGTCAGATTAGAATTTTTCACAAGTAGAATATTTGAGATTTATGCATGTGTCATGGTAAATTGAAAAGGGGGTAAAACTAGGTTTTGTTCTATTTGAAAAAGAATAGTGAAATTCTTGATCTTAATTTCTTGAAGCTTTATCAATCGATATTGTGAATCTAGACTGTGTCAGTTAGGTTTAGGTATTGATTAGGGGAATAGGTGAGTGTGTCACTACTTATAACCATTAATAAGAAAGAAATAGGGATTGAAATATATTTCGGATCAAGTGAATAGGGAGGAAGCACTACAAGAAAGGAGGCTATTTACGGCGCTCACTTACGGCGGTGGACACGCGTCCGCCGTATATATTATATATATACGGCGGATGTACATACCGTCGTGTATAACTAATATATACGGCGGCCTAGTCCGCCGTAAATAAGTAATGTACGTACGTGCCAAATGTACATATATGAGATCGAAGTTATGTACGGCGGTATATCAGTAGCCGCCGTATATAGGTACTTATTATCGACAGTTGATACGCGTCCGCCGTAAATAATACAATTATTTACGGCGGTGTACAATATTCGCCGTAAATGCTATTAAATACCGGGAAGCCTAAATTTCCCTATTCAGTTTCGCGGTAATCTCCAGTCTCTCTTTCTCTCCTCCATAGCTTCTCTCCTCCATAGCTAGGGCACGAAAATTCGACGCCGGTGACCAAATCAGCAGGTAGGTATAGCGTATTTACTTTTGATTTTTCGTTTTTGTTGATTTCTTCGATCTCTGTATCTCAGTCTCTCTTTCTCTCCTCTATAGCGTGTATCTCAGTCTCTCTCTCTCTCCTCCAGCCAGGGAGATTTCTTCGATCAACAACAATAAGGTATACATTTCTTTTCCCTTTTCTAATTTACTTTTAATTTCTGGGTTTTTTTTGTTCTTGGAGTTGTGAGTTGTTGTTGATGTTGCTGTTGTTGTTGTTGGTATTGCTTCAGTCTCTGTTGTTGTTGGTATTGTTTACAATATTACACGTTTGCAAACAAACGATACGTCTTGGCATCAAGAATTATCTCACCTGTCGAACTAACAACCGCTATAATCCCTAGGCATTTTAATTGAGATATTCATCTGTCTCAAAAGTAATAAAATCCCCATTTTTTGTGTTCTGATTTTGGCAAAAAAATATAGCACAACTCCTGTAAATCACCTCTCACCTGTTTCAAAATGTCCTGCACGAGAATGGGTTTCTCTTCATATTTCAGTTTACATCTAGATTTTTATAATTCCCAGCTTGCAAACAGTATAACCCCCATTCTGACCATGCCAATTTGAGATCTCCTTGAGGTATTATTCATCCACATCCCACAATTGTTTAACAGATTCATACTGGATGGTTAGCAGCCAGGTGTAGCCATATCTTAGTGGCCACTTCAGATTTCAAAGGCAATAACGAGGCTGCAACAAGAGCCTCGGACCTTACTCCATACTAAAAAGATGTCACTTTGTTTTCATGTTTGTAGAAAAAATAAAATCAAGTCAAGAAGCAGGTTGGGTCACCCTATGATCAATGTGAAATGTAATTTTTTGAAAGTGCTCTTTCTAAACATATTTTGGTTTATAGTATTTTGTAATGTAAATCTAAATAATATTATCATTGCTCTGTTTAGGGGACAGTTAACGGTATAGCTCTTTTCATGTTTAGTCTGTCCACGCACACGCCCTAAGTTGATAAAGCACATAATCTTTTTAGCAATCTAGATGTTGTTTTGCACATCAACCTAGTTCCTTAAATTAGCTTCTCAATTAGGGGGGGGGGCTTGTGAGAGAGAACGAATGAATGTTGTCATAGGGTTATACTATATCATGGGACCAAGTTCGACTAATAGGCTAGACTCTAACAATGTATATTATCTATATTTGGACAAAAGTTGTACATATTTAGACTATATTTGTTTATGAGTTTATTTTTATTCTAAAATTTGTGTCTCTCGGTCTTATATATAGGTTGTATTTTAACGTTAAAAATATCAAGTCAAGTCATATATGGACAAAAGTTGGATTGATTTGGATAATCGAATTTCAAATGAGTATATGTCTGGGGTTGACAACTTTCTCGATTTTGCATTCTCAAAAAAGTCTGTTGGTATTAAAGAAATATATTGTCCTTGTAAAAAATGCGCAAATCGTTACCAAAAAGACCGTGCAACCATGAAATCACATTGTATTGAAGTGGGATTTCAAAAAGATTACAAGAATTGGATTAGGCACGGGGAAGAGTACATTTCGGCGTATAAGAATGATAATAATGATAGGACAACTGAAGATGGCATTGAAATTGAATTGGGCGTGCAAGATTGTATGAGGCGAATAGTACATGAAGGGATGGGTATGCCGGATAGTAACCAGCCAGGAATTGAAAAAATCGTACAATCAGATGCATCCACTGCAAAGTTTCTTAGACTTTTGAGAGATGCTGATCAAGCCTTGTGGGAAGGGTGTGATAAATTTACAGTACTCTCATTTATTGTAGAACATATGCACTGGAAGGCTAATTATCGAGTGGCCGATAAGGGATTTACTTCTTTATTAAAAAATTTCATTAGGGCATTGCCTCAGTCAGCGAAAGTGTCAAGTTCCTATCGTGAGGCGTACAAGATGACTGCGGATTTGGGTTTTAGTTATAAAATGTGGGACGCGTGCATTAATCATTGTATGTTGTTTCGAAATGAAACTGAAAAACTTACTAAATGTGAAATTTGTGGAGCTGCTAGATATAAGCAACAAGAAGAAGGGGGTAGCGGTGAAGGTGCAGAAATAAGTGGCAAGAATAAACTTCCCAAGCAGATAGCGATGAAGAAAGTATGGTATTTTCCCTTAAAGCCAAGGTTGCAAAGGTTGTATTGGTCATCTAAGACCGCGACACTCATGAGATGGCATGCCGAGAAAAGAATAGACGATGGTGTGCTGAGGCATCCTACAGACTCTCGTGCGTGGAAGGAATTCGATGAACGTTATCCATTATTTTCAAGTGAAATTCGAAATGCTAGATTGGGATTAGCATCTGACGGATTTAATCCTTTCAGAGCAATGACTATATCTCACAGTACTTGGCCGGTTGTGCTTACGCCATACAATCTTCCACCTTGGTTATGCATGAAACATCCATATTTCTTCTTGTCGGTGCTTACTCAAGGCCCAAAAGGGGCGGGCAACAAGATAGTGTGTATCTCCAACCGTTAATTGATGAGTTGAAGGAATTGTGGGAAGATGGTATATCAACTTATGATGCATCAAGGAACGAGTTGTTTACTTTACGAGCTTCACTATTATGGACAATAAATGACTTTCCTGCATATGCAATGTTGTCTGGATGGAGCACTAAAGGTGACTATTCTTGCCCTTGTTGCAATGTGAGACCTCAAGCACGATGGTTGGATCATGGTGGCAAGTATTGTTATATTGGTCATCGACGCTTCTTGCCTAGGAGTCATGCTTTTCGTAAGGATAAAAGCTCTTTTGATGGTACTCATGAAGTGAGAGATAAGCCCAAGTTATTGTTTGGAACAAAATTGCTTAAACAAGTTGAAAATATGGAAACAGAGTATAAAATAGAAGATGTTATTAAAAAGAGGAAAAGAGAAGAGGGTGAGAAGAAACAAGCCAAGTTGGAGAAAAGAAAGGTTCCTAAGTTGTGTCACAATTGGAAAAAGAGGAGTATCTTCTTTGAGTTGCCATATTGGGCAAATAATCATGTTCGTCATAATCTTGATGTTATGCACATTGAAAAAAATGTGTGTGATAATGTGCTACATACTTTGTTAGGTACTGCGGGGAAATCAAAAGATAATGATAAAGCAAGAAAAGACCTAAAAGAGATGAACATTCGGAAACCATTGCATCTACAAAAGCTTCCATCTGGCAAAGAAATTATGCCTCCGGCTCAGTTCATAATGAGTAACAAGCATAAAGACACATTCTTGAAAGTTCTAAAGGGAGTCAAAGTCCCTGATGGCTACTCGTCAAACATATCTCGTTGTGTACATCTAGAGGAAAGAGCTATTTTGGGTCTTAAGAGCCATGATAGTCATATTTTGCTCCAACAACTACTCCCTTTAGCTGTTCGAAAAGCGTTGCCTACTTCTGTTGTAAAAGCCATCAGTGAGTTGGCAAATTTCTTTAGGCAATTATCCTCAAAGGTGAATACACTTGCTGATCTCGAAAAGATACAAGATCGGATGGCTGTCACACTATGCGCTCTCGAGAAAATATTCCCACCAGCTTTCTTTGATGTTATGGAGCACTTGCCGGTACATTTAGCCGAGGAGGCCTTGCTAGCAGGCCCAATACAATTTCGTTTGATGTATCCGGTAGAGAGGTACATCCATATTAAATTTACTTTGAAAAAAGTTAAATTCCTTTTTACATCTGCTTTAGCATAAGTAAATGTTTTTGTAGGTTTCTACTTACATTAAAATTATATGTTCGAAATCGAGCCCATCCCGAGGCCTCCATAGCTAAGGCAATTGTGGCTGAAGAATGCATGACTTTTTGTACGCAATATTTGGATGACATTGAGACAAAGTCCAATCGTCCTAGAAGAAATGATGATGAAGGTGATGAGTTAGGCCGCTTTGTAGGAAAAGAGGAGGTAATTACCCTTGATTACATCACACGAGTACAAGCGCATAGATATGTGCTTTTCAATACTGAAGATGTTGAACAATACCTAGAGTAAGTGATTCCTTACATGAGGCTTACATTCCTTATATCTTTTATATTTTAAATTAATACTTAATTCATATTTTCAATCTGCTCAAAATGCATCGTGCACATTTGAGGGAGATACTACCTCGTAATCAACGACATCTTATAGAGAAAGAACATAATGATAAGTTTGTTAGCTGGTTTAAGGATTATGTAAGTATGAAACCACCTTCATATAATAGTTTCAATTTATTGTTTTAAATATTTTCTTATTAAATTTTGTTTTTTATAAAAGGTATGCACGACGAAAGATGTAGTGCCCGAAAGAATTATGAGTCTTGCATTGGGTCCTCATATGGATGCGAGGCGGTATAAGTCTTACATAATAAATGGTTTTCGATTTCGAGTGAAGGATGTCGATAGATGGAGGAAAACTCAAAATAGTGGAGTCATGCTGAATGCAAGTGTGACAAGTTTTGCAAGCCGAAAGGATAATAATCCCATTGTAGGGGATGTTAACTTCTACGGGGAGTTGATTGAGATCCTTGAAATTCGTTATAGCAACTCAATAAGATTTGTATTTTTTAAATGTGATTGGGTTGATAACCGGACATGCAAGATGGAAGATGAGCAAAAAATTACTCTTGTAAACTTCAATCACAAGTTGTATAAGGATAATCGAGTTGGTGATGAACCATTCATATTAGCATCTCAAGCTGAGCAAGTTTGGTATGTTAAAGATCCTATAGAAAGTGATTGGAAAGTTGTGATGAGGATTACACCAAGAGATAGTTTTGACATATATTCAAATGATGATAAACAAGTTTCAGATTCGATTCCACAATTGGTACCATTTTGCTCACAAAATCTGGATGAAAATGTTGCTAACGAAGAAGCATCGTGGGTGCGAGAGGGAGTTGATGGGGTCGAGATTGAAACTACTAATATCAATGATGTTGATGTTGATATGACCGATAATGATGATGTTGATATGGCCGATAATGATGATGATTAGTTTGAGTAGTATTTGTTTAGATCTTATTTGCTTACTATTTACTAAGACAATGTTATTACTTAAGTTTCATGTTTCAATCAAACTTGTTATTTTTGTATGGTCGAATATTAATATTGTTACTTCTATATAATATGTATTTGTTTAGATCTTATTTGCTTACTATTTACTAAAACAATGTTATTACTTAAGTTTCATGTTTCAATCAAACTTGTTATTTTTGTATGGTTGAATATTAATATTGTTACTTCTATATAATATGTATTTGTTTAGATCTTATTTGCTTACTATTTACTAAGACAATGTTATTACTAAAATTTGTCTCTCCGTCTTATATATAGGTGGGTTGTGCTGAAACTGTAGTGTGGTGGTTCGGTTGGGAATTGGAAGGAGAATTTGATTGTGGGGGTGTGTTTATTGTTGCACTTTCTTTGTGATTTGTGTGGAGGTTTTGTAGTTGGTTTTTGTGTTGAAAATATGCCTCCTAAGGAGAGAGACATTAGAGGAGGTAGCAACAAGAGGGGTAGACAAAACCCGCCGCCCGTAGTCCCAAATGATCCCACTTCCCCTAATGCATCATTGACGCCGTTTATGGGATTGACCCAATTGACCTCCGCTCAAAAGAAAAAATGGCGGAATTTGGAGGGTAGGAAATTTCAAGTCACCACTTTCCTTCATTTGCCGGTGTTGAGGGATTTGGGTTTAGAGACGTTAGTAACAGAATTGATGACGCAAGCCGGGTTAGGTAATTTTCTATGGAAGACTCCATCTACGTATTTGAGATATTCACTTGAGTTTCTTTCAACTTTGGAGGTAGGCAAGGGGTCACAAGAAAATTCTATTCGGTTTCATCTGGATGATGAAGCCTATCGAGTGACTTATGATGAGTTGAGGGGAGTCTTTGGAGTTGATCAGCCGAGAGGAAACTGGGTGGAGGCTGATGGGGGGACTTGTTTTTTCTTTTCGGAGCTCACAAGATTGTCCTGCAAAATGAAATACCTTAGGGCTTCCTCTCTTTCTCACCCGGCTTGGAAATTATTTTACAGAGGTCTATCTATGTCTTGGTTGGCAAACGGAGAGCCCGCTCAATTGAATGTGGCTATGGTAAACCTTTTGCGAATAGGGTTGAGGAGTTTTCAGGTGATTCCTGATTGGGTTGATATTTTTGTTCGGAGATGTGAGGCATTTGCCCTTACCAAAAAGGGAAACATATCAATAGGGGGGATGATCACATTGATTGCTCAAGCTTGTGTGGGTGAACCAAAACCCGAGGCGATGAGATTGATGGGGGGGCACGAGATTTTATTCTGGAGACTGGCTTGTGCAGTATGACAAGTTTGTGAGGGACCGGAGGGCGACAGACAATAGGTCTTTATTATTTGAATATGGTACTCCCAGGAGGACGGTCCGTTGCAGGGTAGGGGCCACGTTTCCGAGTGGTGAAGAGGCCAGGCATTGGCGTATGCCCAGTGTTGATGATCAAATGGATCCCGTTGATGAGGAGGATGATGAGGAGCAGGAAGAGGAGGATCAGGAGAGACAGGGTGGTCAGGGAGGAGAGCAGAACCAGAGCCAGCAAGGTTCTTTTGATCAATGGGATACCATGAGGGCATTTCTGGAGGAGCAGGAGCGATCAAGGATCGCTCAGGAGCAGAGCCGACATGCTTTGGAGGATGCTAGATGGGGGGAGGTTATCGCTCAGGAACAGAGTCGACAGGCTTTAGAGGATGCTAGATGGGGGGAGGTGCGGGATCGTTTTGAGGGGTTGAAAGATGAAACTGCCATTTTGGGAGCCCGGTATACACAGCTGGAGGCTTGGGCGATGCAGACAGAGCCCCGGAGTTACGAGCCAGTTTTAGAGGATTATTTGACTATGATGCATTCGAGAGCCACTGCTCGTGCACAGAGGCGTTCTTCCCGTCAGACCTACTATCAGGGACAAACCTCCGGCTCTCATCAGTGATGTTATTATTTATGTTTCATGTTTCAATCAAACTTGTTATTTTGTATGGTTGAATATTAATATTGTTAATTGTAATATGTATTTGTTGAGATCTTATTTGCTTACTATTACTAAGACAATGTTATTACTTATGTTTCATATTTCAATCAAACTTGTTATTTTGTATGGTTGAATTGAATATTAATATTGTTAATTGTAATATGTATTTGTTCTGCTTCTTTTGATCAAACTCTTATTTCCTACAGGATCTTGTTGCAGCAGCTCTCTCAAGTTACTTTCCACCTCTGTCATCTGCTTCTCTAGGTACTCCTTTGATGCCTGTAGATATTTGAATATATTAAATGAATATCCAATTTTTTACTTTGGGATGTCCCCGCCCCGCTTCCCCACCGATTTGGTACCCGCGGGGGCCTCCCCCCCCCCCCCCGTACTATTTTATGCTTTTTCTGTATCAAGCAAGGCTTGCCCTATAGTGTTGTTGTTGTTGTTGTTCCTTGTTGTTGTTGTTGCTGTTGTTGTTGTTCCCCCTGCCCCACTTCCCCACCGATTTGGTACCCACGAAGCATGTTCCTTCTTGTTGTTGTTGTATTTGTGATTTTCCATGGTTTATGGTATTTGTTTTTTTTTTCAATTTTTTGTTGATTCGTTGGAAATGTTATTGTATTTGATTGAGCTTAAGTGCATTATGTTTGCAATTGATTAGAAAAGTATGGTAAATTTGTATTTTTCATATGTGAGAGCATGATGTTGAGATGAAATTGGGTGTTGAATGTTATTATTGAGTCAATGTTTTGGTAGTGACCTTTAGCTAGTTGATCTTATTATTTTAAGTGCATTATGTTTTGCCTGATAATTTCCCCATTCACGGTTTCTCTCTTTACTCGATCGAGATAAAAGAGAGCCTGTGGTTTGGTTTCAGCCAGGCAATCAACTTGACTAACTTGACATGCTCTTCCCTCTCATGCTAGTCCTTCTCTTCTTCTTAAAGCCCAGTCAAAGATTCTCAAATCTACCTCCGTCCCAAAATGAAAGATCAAAAAACTTTCAAGCATAGCTAGCACATATGCTCAACTCTTTGGAGCCCCATATTGCACTATTCTAGTTCACCCAATATACTTCTCTTCATTTGCATAAATGCTTGTTGCAGTTTTTAATGTTTGTTTTTGGTCTTAGTAATATAGCTGCCCTGTGTAGTCATGAGTTCTAATATTTCTTTATGAACTATCTTTTCTTATCATATACTGTACGACTAAAGCTTTCTTATTTAGTCATAATCGTCATTTTTTACATTCATGAGTACTGTTAGTATTTTCCTACAGTAGCTTAACATCTTAAACCCGTTGTTTCTGCTTTATATTTGCTTCAAATAGACAAACAAGAGGCAAAGAAAAAAAAGTTGAAAACTTGAGAAAATAATCATAATCCATATACGAAAGATGATGATATCTATTATGCCATTGTTGCACTTCTTATCCAACATGTGTATGGCCCATTGGTATTTGAAAGAGAGCCTGTGGTTTGGTTTCAGCCAGGCAATCAACTTGACTAACTTGATATGCTCTTCCCTCGTCCTTCTCTTCTTCTTAAAGCCCAGTCAAAGATTCTCAAATCTACCTCCGTCCCAAAATGAAAGATCAAAAAACTTTCAAATTCTGTGTTTATTGGTTTCTGTATAGGCAAATTCTTGAACTACTCGTCGAAAACATAAAATGCATTGACTGTACCTTTTTGAATCCCCATACTTTTGTTATCCCCAGCTTGTACAGAGACCTTATGGGGAAAACAACACCTAGGTCCATTACTTATTTTGCTCAGCAAACAGTTGTTGCAAAATAACCTTATGTGTACTCCCTTTTTATGTTAATGCATTTCGTATTTGGCTAAAAAAAATATTTGAATTTAGACTAAATAGAATGATATTTATCTCATTGAGGGTACTTACATTAACAACCTCTGTTGGTCCCAAAGGTGGCAACAAGGGTGAAAATACAGCTAGAGGGGGGGGGGTGAATAGCTGTTACAAATTTTTCGCCCTCTTTTAAAAACTAAACCTCTTGCTTACAAAATCCTCTTGCAGTTGATAATAGACTGCAAGTGATGATGTAAAATGCACAGCGGAATATTAGAGTATAAAACGGTTTGCAGAGGCGGTTTGTAAAGTGCAGTTTTGATAGGAGGTTTTGGTAAGAGCAGTTTTACAAACACGTGATTTTGACAATGTTAACTCCAAACACTATTTCACAATAATGGATAACTAAATAAAGATCAAACAGAGACAGAGATAAATAATTAGTAAGCACAAGAAATATAAATGCAGAAAATAAGAACACGCTATTTGGAGTGGTTCAATCGATAAACGATCTACGTCCACTACCAAGATGGTTAGTCTTGGATTTCTAAGAGAGATTTTATATTAAGTATTTGAGAGATTACAAAGTACACTAAAATCTTTTCTATGAAGAACAAATCCTAGACTATAACCAGTGTATCTTAGATGTATAATCTATGTGATTAAACAAGTGAGGTGTGTGTGAGAACAAGATCAAGGGTCTTTAAATCTGTGAGATGTAGAGCTCAATGATTTTTGAATGTGTTAAGGCTTGATTTCTGGGCTGGGGAATATTTTTTGAAGTATGAAGATGAAGATTCAAAGGACTTATGAATTTCTGGGCAGAGCTTCAGCTTCTATGAACACAGCACTTCTCAATTTTTCAAGCAATCTTCAAATGGTGAAGATTAGGGGTATTTATACCCAAGCATCAAGAAACTAGCCGTTGGATACAGCTGTTGTAAGGACAGTACTTGATGCAATCCTATTGGTCCACAGCAACCACTTTTGTCCTTTGGTACAGCAGTTGCAGATAAAGGCGATCGGGCTCAGTGCAAGCAATGAGGTTAGGACACCTGTCACCTTTTCAAGATCCTTGCAGATCTTCTCTGACATTGAATCACGTGACAAAATATGGTGGTTGACTTTTGATATTGCTGACGTGGATTCCAACGGTTAAAAAGTGGTTCACTTCAAGTCTTCAATCATTGGATGCGGTTGGTGAGGAGCGGTTGATGAAGTGCGGTTTGCTACACCAGGAGGTTGCATGGATGCGGTTGCAAATGAACTACACAAGTGCGGTTCATAAGCGGTTGCAATGCAGTTGGTTCAGGGAACAGAATCAAGGGGAAATATTCATGCGGTTGCATGTGCGGTTCTGAGAGGCGGTTTTGATTCTGCTTGGAACTGCAACCTCACATCCAATGAGTCTTGTGCAAGTCTTCAAGCCTAAATTTAACCTATTCTATAAAATGGACTTAGCTAAAAAATTGAAGTCTAAGCTTCATTACATAGGGTCCTAAAGTCCTTAAAATAGACAGGAGGTTATGGTATCAATCAAATCTAAAAAATAGGAGGGTTAAAACATGCATACCCAACAATCTCTCCCTATTTGATTGATGCCATTACCTACTATAACTAAAGCAAACATTGTACTTGGTAAAAACATGTCCATAAGAATTAACATGGTAATTCATGTCCCAAGTCAATGCAAACACTTAGCTTAAGCTATAGATTTCTATATTATCTGAAAAATAAACATTTACAGTATGGAAAGTATAGAAATGCATTCAGTGCACTTAAAGATGTGAGTTTAAGTTCAAAGTGCGGTTTAAACTGAATGTTTAACCTTCATTTCAAAAAATATGATTTTAAGTTAGAAAATATTTGAATGAGGTTATAAACCATAAGCGGTTACATTGTTCTACAAACAAGCTGTTTGATATGAACAAGGTTTTGGAACCAATGATGCATTTTTCATTACTACCATTGCGGTTACAATTACAAGGGTAGAAAAGCAAAATGCAAAGGTTACAAAAACAAAAGGAGGTTGGACAAAAATACAAAGAGTGCTGTCCAACAAAACAAAAAGAGTTCAGCAAAAAGGAAAAGGAATTACAATGAAGAGCAGTCCTAATGCTGACGCGGTTGGTGTTGATGATGATGATGGCGCGGTTGATCACGACGTTGGTCCACCTCTTGATTTGGCACTTGCGGTCCAGAAGGTCTGAAGGCTGAGCTTTCTCCTCTGATAGTTCTTCTTAGGGCTCTGAGGTCTTCAACCTGTCTTCCAAGAGTGGTCTCAACTGCTCTAAGGGAGGTTACTGATTGAGCAGCGGTTGAGCCTACAGCATCAACAGATCTAGTATTTGCAGCAACACTATCCTTGATCTCATTAGTAAATCCTTCAATGCAGGCTTTCAAGGAATTGTAGAATGTGAAGATCTCATCCTGAATGGCTACAGTTTGAGTAGATAGAGAATCTCTCAATGGTTCCAGATCAACTGTCACATTCAGATTGGACTTCAATTCCTTGATGGAGTTGTCATGCTTGAGGTTGAAGCCTGCCTTGAGGTTCTCAAACCTGAAGGAGATATCATCATCAAAGTTCTTTACCTGCTCCTTGATACTGTCTCCCACTATGTTGAGGTCAACATTGATTCTTTCTTTGAGGGAGTCCAGTTCATTGAAGATTTTCAGCTGCAAGTCATCTAGAGCGGTTTGAGAAGGAGCGGCTGAGGTAGAGGCTTGTTGCGGGTGGGTTTCTTGAAGGGATTTCATGAAAGAAACCAGAGCAGATTTGGTTGAAGAGACAAACTCATCAGATAGCTTAGAGAGCATCTCTTGAAGTTGGGTCTTTGAAATCGCATCACCCATGGCTCTAAGCACTCCTCTGGCTAAGTCTTCCTTGAAACCTTGAAAACACTCTGTAGCTACGGTTTTAACAGCTTCAGCGGTTTGGATTGAGGAACTTCTCTCCCCCTTAATGGTATCAATCAATAGGGCTTTAAGATCTGCCATTTCTAGGGCCTGAGCATCCACTTTGGCTAGAAGGGTTTGGTTGGATGCGGTTAGGGAAGTATTTGAGGCTTCAAGAGCGGCATTGGAAGCGGTTAGCTTGATCATGTGGCCTTGGTTTAAGAGAAGTTGGCCTTGGATAAGATTAAGGGTTGAAAGAATTTGGGAGTAATCTGTTGGAGGTGCGGTTGAAGTGGAAGGGATTTGGGTAAATGAGGGAGGCGGTTGAGATTGGGTTGGAGGAGCGGTTTGAGGTAAAGGAGATAGGAGTGTTTGAAATAGGCGACTGGCTAGGACTGTGAAAAGTGAAGCGGTTGAGGGAGGTAGAGGAAGTGTTTGGGGTAAAGTGGTAGGTGCGGTTGAGATAGGTGAAGTTGGAGGAGGTGGAATGTTAGAAGTAGGAATTCCAGAAGTGATGGGGTTGGAATTTGAGGAGGAGCTAGTAGTGTGAATTTCAATAGAAGGTGATTTCTGTTGAGGGGATTTTTGAAGAGGTGGAGTAGGAACGCGGTTTGGAGAAGGGGTTCGGTTTTGTTGGGGAGAATTTGTAGGAGGAGGAGGAGGTGAATGGACGCGGTTAGGGGATGGGGTTCTATCGCGATTTAGATTGGAAATGGAGATGGCTGGGGTGTGATGAGAATAAGGAGGGGATTGAGCGCGGTTTGAAGGAGGAGGGGAATTAGAGCGGTTGGAATGTTGAGGTGAGGCAGTTGGGGTTCTGTTTTGGCTAGAAGAAGAATGAGAATTTGAAGGGGATTTGGATGGTGTATGAGAAGTGGAATGAGAAGATGAATGGGAAGAAGGAGGAGAAGGAGTAGGTTGCTTGGAAACACGGTGAAGAAAACGCTTGGGGCCTTTGGTTGGGGTCCTTTTCTGGGCTATTTGCTTGACCCTCTTTGGCTTCTCCCCCTGAGCGGTTGCAGCTCTTTGCGGTTGAGGAGGAGAATGCGGTTCAGGTGTAGGGGATTTGGCAGGGGATTTATGATGGGAATGGATAGGAGATTGAGGTGGTGTTTGGATAAGAGTTTGGGTTTGGGTTTGGGGCGGTTTAGAAGGAGGCAGTTGGGGAATGGGTTCTTTGGATTTTCCTTTAGCTGCACCCTTCTCAGCCATTTTTCTCTCAATCTTTTCAATTTCTGCCTTGTAGTAGGCGGTCTGTTCTTCATCAGACATCTTGGCCAAATTAGCCTGGGTTTCCTTTGCCTTCTTGGCTCTAGCAATTAAGGGAGGAATAGTTGCATCTTCTTCTTCTTCTTCTTCTTCTTCTTCTTCTTCTTCTTCTTCTTCTTCTTCTTCTTCTTCTTCTTCTTCTTCTTCTTCTTCAGCAATCTCATCCAGAAGGGTCATCTTATCCTTGTCCTTCCTTTGCTTTTTCTGACTAGGGCCTGCACCAGATGAACCACGCGGTTGGGTTGGTGCGGTTCTGGTCTGCTTGAGGAGCGGTTCAACAGCTTTTCTCTTCCTTGAAACAGCCTTTGCAGCTTTAGCTAGACCCTTGACTGCGGTTGCAGGGGTCATCTCAACATATGGTTCCTTGGGTTGGAAGGTATCAGCATCATACAAGGTCTTGTAGTCTTCATTGCCAAATGAGAATCTGAAAGAGTGGCAAGCCTTGAGCCCAAGGGATTCTTCAACTCCCCAATGAACAGAGTACTCAGGATTAGAGATCCTCAAATCCTCCAAGTGCTGGTAGTTGGCAAAGATAGCGGTCAGCAACCTGCCAAAGGGTCTCCATCTGGTATGCACATCCTTTGTCTTCAACTGGTAAGCATCAATGCTGCTGGCCAGTTCTCTCATCAATATCTTAGGCCAGTGGAGCTTCATTCCATTATAGATTGCACAACAATACTGCCACTGGTGAGAGGTGAAGTTGTTGTGGTTCCCAGTCTTCCCACTTACAGACTTCCCAACTAGGTAGCATAAGTGGCTCATCAGCTCACCAAACTCTCTCCTTGCTATCTTCTTGTACTTGCCAGATAGGGAATCCAGAGTTCTAGTGAGGGTGGAGCAAGTAGCATTTTGGACTTCCTGGGATACTTCGACTGGAGCATTGGACACATGGAAATCAAAGGTGCCTCTGATATCCAAGTAGTCAATTGATACCTTGAATCCTTCAACTACTCCTACCAAATTGGGGATCTTGGTCCCATCAGAAAGCTCAGTCTCTCCACGCACTGCGGTTGCGTAGAACTGGTCAATGAATAAAGGGATGGTATAGGTTTGCTGTTTGTTGAAGAGGGGAAGGATTCCAGAAGCTTGCATTTTCTTTATCATCTCTCTTCCAAGAGCATCAGACCGCAACTCAGGTTCATTGATCTCCCACCCTGGTAAGAAATACTTGGTATTCTATAAAGAAAACACACAAGTTAGAACAATTTAATAACATCACAGTTCACAAGTGGTTTGGTGCACACATGCTGTTGGCAATAGTGCGATTTTGGAAATGATAATTTCCAAACCTCAAGGAAACTGTGAACACAGGTAGGTAAACAAGTAGGAAAAATACAAAAGTATATTTACTTAGTACGTGGCATTGTAATCCAAAATTATCCCACACTGCAAACGGTGCTTAGAGAGGAAATTTATGGTGTCCAGCCTATATACTTAGTAATACTTAAGTAATTTTCAGCATGCGGTTTTCAAAAGAATATGTATGCGGTTTTGAAAACATGGCATGCGGTTTTTAAAGTGCGGTTGATATACCAAAAACACATGCTGTTTGAAACACAAATGGTAGATGATTTAAGATATGCGGTTTCAAAGTAGCATGTGGTTTAGAATGATGCGGTTCAAACATGTAAAACATAATCAAAATTTCAAAAAAAATTCTAAGTATGGAAAACAAGATTGAAAGTTAGGTCAAACCAAAACATAAGAAATTTTTGAAAATGATAATGAACAGTCACATGAGTGCATGAAGAACACGAAGAACATCAAGAACAGAGATTTGAAGAATGTTAACCAAAATGAACAAATAACATGTCAAAATGATCACATTGAGCAGTAGATTAACAATATAACAATAAAAATATCTACTTTACTCATAATCACCCAGAAAATGCAAAAACCATAAAGTGGGTTTCGAAACTATAAACTTCAAAAATTAAAAATCAGTGTCCTGGATGTTCATTGATCATGAAATAAAGTTTAGAAACTTAATCTAGGCATAAATCCGAACAAAACCCAACAAATTTTATGCAAAATGATCAAGAAATGAAGAACATATGAACAAAAGTCAGTTCTTGGTGTTCGAAACCTTGAAGTTCATCAATGGCGGATTAAGTAGATAAACACATATGATTTGCAGAAGATTAATAAGTTTAGGTTTAAGAAATCATACCATGTCTTCAATAGGTTGCTTGGGAGCCATTGACTTGACAAAATTTAAGCTTTTAAATGCAGTTTACGAAGAGAGAGAAGAAAGGTTTGGTGAAGAAACTGACACTTGAAGGTACGAGATCAGAGAAGATAGTTCATAAAGTTTGAAAAAGTAAGGTATGTCTTCTATTTATAGGAAAGGGTTTAGGGTTTGGCAGTTGAAAGGACAGTTTAACTCACCAACTCAGTGAATCATTGCAAACTTGCACCCTTTCAACTTCAACACATCAACCTATGACGGCTGACATGAATGCCATTAAATGTTAATGTTCCCTTTGCATTAAATGCATTCAAATTTTAAAATTTCGTGGGAAATCATTTGCAAATAAACCCTTAAAGAAAAAAAATAAGGACTGAAAATTAAATAAAAGGAATTTGAACAGTTTTTTTTTTTTTTAAATAACTGTAAATAAAAGTTTAGAAAATATTCCAAGTTGAAACGCGGTTGAGGTCCAAGCGGTTGAGCTGCAGCATGCGGTTTGAAATGAAGCGGTTGGCTGCAGGGCGGTTGGACTTGCTTGCGGTTTGGGACACGCGGTTCAACAAGGGATTTGAAACTATACTTAACACACAAGTTAGCAAATAAAGAAATGAATTCATTTAAGTTCAAGCATACCCATTTCTCCTCTAAGGAATGAAAATCTCTTGGAGTCAAGAGCCTTGGTGAGGATATCAGCAATCTGGTTGTCTGTCCCCACGTACTCTAAGGGGGTTTTTGTTTTTTTTAAGCGTTAAGTGCTGAAATCTGATTTCACCTCTGAAATTGGCTGAATCCTTAAGAGGCAGCGTCTGAAGACTGAATTCTGAATTAGACAAGCTGTTTGATTTTCCATCTGAATTTGTTTTCTGAAATGTGTGTGTTTACCATTTTAACCTTCTGAATAATATATAATTGTCTGCCTTGTTTATAATAAGCTGAATATCAATGCTACATTCAAGTATTAAATATTTAAACAGAATTATAACTTTTTTTTCATAACCACTAATGTAAAATCAAAAAATATAATAATAAATAAAAATATTATAGTATTCAAGATTACAAATAATATAGAAAATAAAGTACAATAAGCCAAACTGCATGAAATGAGTTAAAAAAAATACAACATACTAGATAAAATAATCACATGCTATTCATGACTTCAATTGCAATTTTTTCACGTAAATTGGTCATATATTGCACATCTGTTGCACAAGCATATCCGCCTTCTCTTTCTTCATCTTCTATCTCTTCTTCATTTTCTTCGCGCTTGGTGCCATCAGTAAATATCATATCCGATTCATCATAATTAGAAAAATATTCTTCATTTATATGCTCTTTCTGATGAAATTATGATTTTGAGTTGTTCAACATAATCCATGTTTAACCTGTACATACATTCTCAGAATTAACAAATCTGAAATTTTTTGGACATTCATTTTTGGATGGAGGGATTACAAAATATAAATCTCTATGTAACTGCATGTGCCATAATAAATACATATATATATATATATATATATATATATATATATATGCACACACACAGCAGCATGTGTGTGTGTACAAATACTCGGTGCCATAAAAGTGGCTCGAGTGATCATCTTGTTCAAGATATACCACATAAATAATGTAATTACAAAGCATATGAATCTATATGTTCTCTCGTATAAATATGATATAGCATAAGAATATAACATGAAATTTTCAAGTTGTTACTAGTCCACATCCCAGATCATTAATAGTAGATTTCTTCAGTTACATGACTGAAACCACAGTCCATGCACTTCTCAAGACTGTTAAACTATCAAGTTACATATTTGGAAAAATGAAACCATTTTTCCAATACGTAAACTACTACAAAAAACGGTACCAGATCATTAATAGTAGATTTCTTGAAAAACAAAACGATGTTACGCAATTTAGTAAAACAAAACGATGTTACGCAATTAGCGGAGCAGGTTCATAACGAAGTAAATCATCCTTCCAAATCATTCTAATTATAGCACACCAAAAAGACATGCTTTTGTCAATTTGCTCTTTATCAAAAATCAATTTTATAACACACAAACATACATACATTTTTGGAAAGAAACAAAAAAGAAAATTGAATTTTTTAAGCAACAAATGAAAAACATCTTTACTACCCTGGCAACTGGGCACACTCACCTGAATTAATAGTATGGAAAAGAGGAAGACAAACTTCCAGGTATTAGTTTAACATTGTAACGCCATAGGGACACTGTTCTTAGCAGATCCACATATCATACAAGAGCTATTACCATCAAATGTTAATGAGTCAACAAAACTTTTAACCTGTTCATTACAATTCAACTTCGTGTTTACATAATCCGACATTTTAGAGCTTGCTAGACAAATGTAGATTGGGAAGACAAGAGTACTACAGCATATATAGGTGCTTGAGTGCTTCATTACCCACATAACATAAACAGCATTTTCACAAACACCATATGGGCAACAAATGATATGGTGAAATGTGAGGCTCCAAAACAAAATCTTTCACTCCAGGGGATGGTAAAATCAATTTCAATTATCTAACGCTCCCAATTTAAAAAGATAATCACAGTTCATGCAACAGTTAGAAGATAGGAAAAGTGGAAGAGAACAGCAATGAGAGAATCATTTCTTACCAATCCATTCCTTAGAAGAAGAAACAGTTAATGAGATTTCAAACCTGCTGTCGATCCGTCGTCTCCCGATCTTCGACGCCGCCCAGCCGCCGTCACTGCAGTGACAGTACCAGTCGTTTCCACTCTACAAATCCAACAACAAATTAGGCCTTTCTAGCTACAAATTCAAAATTGGACATTCATTTTGACTTAGGGCTTCAAAATAGAAACGACGAATATGGAGAGAGGGAGAGGGAGAGGGAGAGGGAGAGGGAGAGGGAGAGGAAGACGAAGATGAAGACGAAGAGAGAGGGAGAGGGAGAGGAGCTTACCCGTCGTTGCTGGAGAACCGCTGGAGAACGAACCCTAGGAATCAATCGCAAGAGAAATGGAAGCAAATGAATGAAACTGTAGTTCTCACCATTATTATAAGCAAGGGTAATACGGGAATTATGAAAAATTTATGAGGACATTTTTGTCCAAAATTGCGGATCAGAGGGAATCAGAGTGCGCTCAGCACTATTTTTGGTGCTTAAAATTAAGTGGCCTTTAAGAGGTGTTCAGATCTGAAATAAAAAAAAAACAAACACACTTATTTACTTAATATCTGATTGAATAAGTGTTAAGAGGCAATTAAGAGGTGAAAAATGAAAAACAAACGCCACCTAAATGGATATTCCTCTTCTCCACATAGTCTTTGAGGAAATGATACTTGATATCAATATGCTTGGTCTTGGAATGCATGACAGGGTTGTTGGAGACTGAAATTGTTGAAGTGTTGTCAAACATGATGGGGCAAATCCCTTCATGTATTCTATAGTCCACCAACTGCTGCTTCATTCAAAGGATTTGACAGCAACAACTACCAGCAGCAATGTACTCAGCCTCTGTGGTTGACACTGAAAATGATGCTTGCTTCTTGCTGGCCCAAGCAACTAGTCTATTCCCGAGGAAATGACAAGTACCACTAGTGCTTTTCCTGTCAATAGTACAAGCTGCATAATCTGCATCTGAATAACCTACAAGATCAAAGTTCAAATCTTTGGAATACCAAAGTCCAAGGTTAGTGGTTCCAGATAAATAGCGGATTATACGCTTGACTGCAATAAGATGTGCTTCTCTAGGATCAGCTTGGTAACGAGCACATACACAGACACTAAACATAATATCGGGCCTACTAGCAGTTAAGTAAAGTAATGAGCCGATCATACCTCGATATAAAGTTTGATCAACTTTCTTACCTTTGAGATCTTTATCTAGCTTATTGCCGGTGGCCATAGGAGTATCATATGCTTTAGCATTTTCTAATCCAAACTTCTTTACTAGCTCCTTGGTGTATTTGGCTTGGCTGAGGAAAATACCTTCTTCGCATTGCTTGATTTGAAGCCCGAGGAAGAATGTTAATTCTCACATCATGCTCATCTCAAACTTGCTTTTCATTAGCTTTTCGAAACGCTTACAAAGTAACTCATTAGTAGAACCAAAAATAATATCATCGACATATATTTGAACAAGTAAAGTATGCTCATTATATTTGGCAATAAAAAGAGTTGTATCGATTTTACCACGTTTGAATCCTTTTTCTAGTAAAAATTTAGAAAGAGTCTCATACCATGCCCTTGGAGCTTGCTTAAGTCCATATAAAGCTTTCTGGAGTTTGTAGACATGATTGGGAAATTTGAAGTCTTCAAATCCAGGCGGTTGGGCAACATACACGGTCTCTTGCAGTTCGCCGTTGAGGAAAGTACTTTTTACGTCCATTTGATATAACTTGAAACGCTTGAAAGAGGCGTAGGCTAAGAAGATTCTGATAGCTTCCAATCTTGCAACTGGAGCAAAGGTTTCATCATAATCGATTCCTTCTTCTTGCCTATATCCTTGTGCAACCAACCTTGCTTTATTCCTAGTGATGCTTCCATTCTCATCCATCTTATTCCTAAATACCCACTTAGTTCCTATCACTCCTTGATCCTGAGGTCTAGGCACCAAAGTCCAGACCTTGCATCTCTCAAACTGGTTGAGTTCTTCTTGCATAGCAACAACCCAACTAGAATCTTGGAGTGCTTCATCAATCTTCTTGGGTTCAACTTGAGATAAAAGTGAAGTATGCTCATCATAATTCGATCTCCTTGTTTGAACACCAGAAAACAGATCACCAATCACATTTGTGAGGGGGTGACTGCTGACTTCAAGAACCTCCGGGGGTAAGTCTGGTTGAACTGAGGTTTGCTGAAGATCTTCAATTGGAACATCGTTAGATCCTTCAGCGAAGTCATGGAAGGTAAGTTGACGAAGAGGTTCTATAAGCTGGATAGGGGAATTTTCAACTTCATCTTCCCTAGGAGTTGCATCTGGAGTAGAAACTTTAGGTGCGGTTTGAGGGAATTTCAGTTGAGGGTGCTGGATTTTGTGGTTGAGGTTCAGGTGCGGTTTGAGATGGTTCACCTGTTTCATTATGCTCAACAAAATCATCAGCAACATTTGGAGCCAAATGTGGCTCAAGGAGAGAATGCTCATCAAACGTAATATGGACAGACTCAACTATTTTTAAACTAGTTTTATTGAAAACACGAAACGCTTTAGAATGTTTAGCATACCCAACAAAAATACCTTCGTCGGCCTTGGCTCCGAATTTACCTCTATTTTCTCTTCCGTTGTAGAGGACAAAACATTTGCAGCCAAAGATCTTGAAGAATGCAATGTTGGGGGTTCTTCCTTGCCAAAGCTCATAGGGAGTCTTGTTATAGGTTTTGTTGATGAGGGAGCGGTTCTGAGTGAAGCATGCGGTATTGATTGCTTCAGCCCAAAAATACTGAGGTAGCTTCGTCCGTATATCATTGTCTTTCCAAATTTCAATCAACATACTGTTCTTCCTTTCCACAACCCCATTTTGTTGTGGAACACCAGCGGTTGAAAAATTGTGATCAATCCCATGGTCATCACAATACTGAGCAACACCGTTGTTCTTGAATTCTGTTCCATTATCTGATCGAATACTAACGATGTCGTCTTCTTTTTGAGTTTGGATTCGTCTAAAGAGTGCGGTGAGAATCTCATAACAATCATCTTTGGAAATCATCATCTCAACCCACGTATATCTTGAGTAATCATCCACCACCACTAAGGTATATCTATTTCCTCCAATGCTGGCAGTGGTTACGGGTCCAAACAAATCAATGTGAAGCAGTTGTAAGCATCTTGAAGTTGATGGAGCGGTCTTGCTGGTGAAAGACGACGCGGATCGCTACCAAGCTGGCATGCACTGCATTTCTCAGGATGATGGTCAGCCACTTTAGGTAAACCACGAACGAGGTTTTCCCTACCAATCTTTGCAAGATACTTGAAGTTCAAGTGGCTCAACCTCTTGTGCCATAGCCAACTATTTTCGCTCACATTCTTAGCTACAAAACAGAGATTAGTAATACTACATGCAGAATTTAGATCAATAATGTAAATATTACTTTTATGAATCCCTGTGAGTAGGGCGACGCCGGAAATGCTATCTTTGATAAAGCAATTTGATGACGTGAAGTTGCAAAGCATTTCTTTGTCGCAAAATTGAGAAATTGAAAGGAGGTTGTGCTTGAGTCCTTCAACAAGAGAAACCTTCTCAATGGTTAGGTTTCCTCTCCTTATGATACCATATTCAATGGTCTTGCCTTTGTTGTTGTCACCAAAGGTTACAGACGGACCACTTGCTTCAATGACATCTTCTAGTAATGATCTATCTCCAGTCATATGTCTTGAGCAGCCACTGTCAAGATACCATTCATTATCCTTGGAGTGACCAGCCATTAAGCAGAGGACCTGAAATGTAAACATTAAGAACGAGGTCCCCCTTTATTCCTTGGGTCCTGAAGTTAGCAACCCTTTACGACCCACACCTGCTTGACAGAAGGAGGTTTACTCTTCCTGGCATTGGATGTGAACCGCAAAAGGCATTTTGCAGCCTTGTGACCTAAACCATCACACACAGAACACTTATAAAAGCTACAAGCATCATGAGGTTTTACTAACTCCTTACTCTTCTTAGGAGTTGCATGCGGTTTGGGACGTGCGGTTGTAGCTGGGACAAAAGGAACTGGCTTTAGTTTGACCACGTTTTTTCTAGGAACGCTATTCCTGCTTTTGAAGGCAGGAGGAGCGGTCGAAGAAGAGGCGCGGTCAGACCTGGAATTGCCAGAATCACCTTTTCCACCAGAAGTGGTTGGAGCAGGGATTCGACCAATTCCATAAGCCATTTCCTCTGAAGCTACACTCTCAGAATCCTTTGGCTTCATCTGAGAGTTCTTACCATATTGCTTCCCTTTTGGGTAGACGTAATTAATTTGTCGTCCTTTACCCTTTCCTTTAGCATGCTTCCCTTTAGGAATTTCTTTAGTTAGTCCCAAAATTTTCTCATCCTTTTCACTCGAGGATGCACACTTCTCCTCTTCCTCAGATCCAAAACCTAGACCTTCCTTAATTCCAGGAGGAACTTGGGAGTCTATGATTTGATCCTTGGTGGATTGAGACTTGAGCCACGAATCAATAATCTTTTGGAGATCGTTGATTTGGGTTACCAAGTCATCATTCCGAAGTTGAAGTGCAGCAACCTTAGTTCCAAGGATGCGGTTCTGATCAGCAAGAGGAGTCATACTTCTGATTTGGTCCTTAAGATTTGAAATTTCAGACCTCATCACAGTTTTCTCCGTCTTGTACAGATTAAGTTCATCATGAGCTAAGCTTAAGGCTTTCTTAAGATTAGAAAATTGATGGATCACTATTTCAGTTTCCTTGAACATCTTTTCATGTTCCATGGGAGAAACCTCTTCCACCACCTTTTTCAAAATTTTCTTTGGAATTTCTTTTGAAGGTGGAGCATTTTTAGATGAGAAAATGGGACGTGAATACGAGCAATTTCCTATCTTAACGCTAGGAGTAAGTTTGATATCATCATCCAATTTATAATTTGGAAGTTTTGTGAAAACCTCTTCATCTTCCATATCTTGCAACTCGTTTGACTCAGAATCTAAATCATCGGAAGCGTTTGCAACTAAGCAGAGATTAACCTCTTCGGTTTCATCATCACTTCCATCATCAGAATCTGTTTCAATCCAAGTTTCCAATTCCTTGGAATTATCTTCTTCCTCAGCAACCATTCCCTTGCGATGAGAAAATTTCGCAGGAGAGATTTTCTTTTTCATGTATTAGTATTTGGGCTGTGGACACTCAGATGCAAAGTGACCAGGTTTTCTACAGTTGTAGCAAACTAAATCACTCTTTTTCTTTGTATCTCCAGCCTTAGAAAATGTTGCAGGAGGTTTGCCTTTTGAAAAAGTTTTTGTGAAAGGTTTTGAGGATTTTCTAAATTTTTGAAATCTTTTCACAAACATGGCAAAATCATCATCATCCATCTCAATGAGTGATGAGGTTGATATGGAAGGATCAGCAGTTTGATTGGATGTAGATGGTTTCTCCTCTTGTTCCACTACGGACATGGAAAGCGATTTGGTTTTCCCTTCAATCTCTTCAATATGATTTAATTTTAATTCATAGACTCTAAGATTGGCGTACAAGTTACTTAACGACCAAGTACCCAAAACTTTGGAGTCTTCTAAAGAGGTAGCCTTATTTACCCATTTAGAACCTAAAGCAGATAGGAAAGTCATATTGATTTCCTTATCGCTTAAAGTTTTTCCAAGAGATCTACAAGCATTAACTGCCTCAACATAGCGGTCGTAGGTTTGACGCAAGGTTTCGTTGGATTTTCTGTTGAAGTTGTTGTAGGATCTTTCAACAGCATATAATTTGCTTTCCTTGCATTCGTCATCACCTTCGAGGTAGCTCTCTATGGCATCCCACATCTGCTTAGCGGTTTTGAGGTACATCACTTTCTGTAGAGTTGATACGGGGAGGGTTCCAGAAATGATGTGCCTAGCCTTGCTGTCCAAGGCAACCAATCTCTTCTCTTCATCTGATCACTCATCTTTTGGCTTTTTGACCTCTGGAGTTTCTCTACTGGTGGTTGCATCAGTGTTGGCCTTCATCGGAATTAACGGGCCATTGATCACGCACTCCACCAGCATCTCATCAATTGTTTCCAAGTGAATGAGCATTCTGCACTTCCAGATATCAAAGTGGTCTTCGTCCAAGATTGGAATGTGTGAATAGTTAACAGTAGTCATTGTCTTTGAGGTTGCCATAACGAATCGGCACACAAGCTGTTAAGCTTGAAAAACAGTGGTTTTTAAAAGTGTCGGCTCTGATACCACTTGTTGATCCCAAAGGTGGCAACAAGGGTGAAAATACAGCTAGAGGGGGGGTGAATAGCTGTTACAAATTTTTCGCCCTCTTTTAAAAACTAAACCTCTTGCTTACAAAATCCTCTTGCAGTTGATAATAGACTGCAAGTGATGATGTAAAATGCACAGCGGAATATTAGAGTATAAAGAAGTTTGCAGAGGCGGTTTGTAAAGTGCGATTTTGATAGGAGGTTTTGGTAAGAGCAGTTTTACAAACACGTGATTTTAACAATGTTAACTCCAAACACTATTTCACAATAATGGATAACTAAATAAAGATCAAACAGAGACAGAGATAAATAATTAGTAAGCACAAGAAATATAAATGCATAAAATAAGAACACGCTATTTGGAGTTGTTCAATCGATAAACGATCTACGTCCACTACCAAGATGGTTAGTCTTGGATTTCTAAGAGAGATTTTATATTAAGTATTTGAGAGATTACAAAGTACAATAAAATCTTTTCTATGAAGAACAAATCCTAGACTATAACCAGTGTATCTCAGATGTATAATCTATGTGATTAAACAAGTGAGGTGTGTGTGTGAGAACAAGATCAAGGCTCTTTAAAATCTGTGAGATGTAGAGCTCAATGATTCTTGAATGTGTTAAGGCTTGATTTCTGGGCTGGGGAATATTTCTTGAAGTATGAAGATGAAGATTCAAAGGACTTATGAATTTCTGGGCAGAGCTTCAGCTTCTATGAACACATCACTTCTCAATTTTTCAAGCAATCTTCAAATGGTGAAGATTAGGGGTATTTATACCCAAGAATCAAGAAACTAGCCGTTGGATACAGCTGTTGTAAGGACAGTACTTGATGCAATCCTATTGGTCCACAGCAACCACTTTTGTCCTTTGGTACAGCAGTTGCAGATAAAGCTGATCAGGCTCCAGCTGCAAGCAATGAGGTTAGGACACCTGTCATCTTTTCAAGTTCCTTGCAGATCTTCTCTGACATTGAATCACGTGACAAGATATGGTGGTTGACTTTTGATATTGCTGACGTGGATTCCAACGGTTAAAAAGTGGTTCACTTCAAGTCTTCAATCATTGGATGCGGTTTGTGAGGAGCGGTTGATGAAGTGCGGTTTGCTACACCAGGAGGTTGCATGGATGCGGTTGCAAATGAACTGCACAAGTGCGGTTCATAAGCAGTTGCAATGCAGTTGGTTCAGGGAACAGAATCAAGGGGAAATATTCATGCGGTTGCATGTGCGGTTCTGAGAGGCGGTTTTGATTCTGCTTGATACTGCAACCTCACATCCAATGAGTCTTGTGCAAGTCTTTAAGCCTAAATTTAACCTATTCTATAAAATGGACTTAGCTAAAAAATTGAAGTCTAAGCTTCATTACATAGGGTCCTAAAGTCCTTAAAATAGACAGGAGGTTATGGTATCAATCAAATCTAAAAAATAGGAGGGTTAAAACATGCATACCCAACAACCTCCAACAAAAAGTGCATAATAGTCAGGATCCTTGGTTTTTTTGAAAACTGAAAAATGGACACTCACTTTAGGACAGAACCCTAGCGCAGCTATTTTGCTCCCATATCTCCAAAAACTGAACTTTCAAGAATATTTCCATCTTGTTTTTTTCTTTTTGAATAGGACCAATGAATGTTCTCCCATATTATACTCAATCTGATTTATATTCCTCCCCTTAATTACATCACTAACTTACGTGTCCCCATCATCTGAGTCCTCTTTATAGTACTACTAAATCTAATGAAACCCATATCATTCGAAGTTTTCAACTTACGGCTAAGAGGGAAAACCTTCATTAAATATTTGGTTGACAATGTACTTTACAATGGTCATGTTGATAATTTTGAGTGAAAGTAATGCTCTGTTTATGAAAAGTTGCAACTCTTAATGTGATGTATGCTTAAGTGATGAATTTTGAATACCTAAAACAGTTAATGCAGTATTTGGCTAATATAAATTATGTCAAGTTAGTTTGTCCAATGGCAAATACTCTACAGATTTTCATTTGGAGCTGGAATTGGGTCATTGTTTCTGTTGCTGTTGTTGTTTGCTGTTGCTGTTGTTGTTTTCATTTTGAGTGTTGTTGTTGCTGTTTATAGGTCTTATATAAGATACATAAGACCTATAATAAATTTATAGGTTTTATACATATATTATAAGACTGTTTTTTTGGATCCTTTACTTGGTTTATCCAATTTTTGTGCTAGAATTGAATTGTCATATGACAGATATGCCGCCAAGGAAAAATTTAATAACAGGTCAGGGCTCGAACCATAAAGGAAGAGGGCTGGCAAAACCAACCAGTAAATGGGGTAAAGAGATATTGAATATAATATGGAATCAATATGGTCAACCAGTTGGTGGGAAAATGACAAAACTAGCTACTCAGCTAGGACATTTTGCTAGAAATGGGGAGCATTTCCCATTAACTAAAGAGTGGCCTCAGATGGACCATGAGTGCATAGATGCCATATGGAATGACGTTCTGGTAAGTTGTAATCCATATTTCTTACATAAATCTCTAGTACGTAGTCAAAAGTCTTATGATTCTCTAACAATTGTTTTTTTTTCTTTGTTGAATTGTGTATATAGGATAATACAAATGCGCCTCCGGAGTATTACCCAGTTATGAATATTTCTCTCAATAAAGCATGGCGTGACTGGAAATACCAGGTGAGACAAGCATATAATAAGTATTACTCAGTTATGAATATTACTCAGTTATGACTTTGTTATGAATATTACTCAGTTATGACTTTGTAATATGGAAATGTCATTTGAAACAGTTTTATAAGATGTATGAATCCAACCGGGACGCATTGGCTCACCCACCCCGTGGGTTCGTTGCGGATCAATGGGCTGAACTTGTTGCGATGTGGGGTACGGACAAGGCTCGGGTATATTTCAAATTAATCTCAATCTATTATCGTGAATGTCTTATATAAGTAGTCAAATTAATACTAATATTATCTTTTTTTTTTCAGGAAATATCAGAAACAAATAAAGCGAATCGAGAAAAGCAAGCGTGCCTGAACCGGACCGGAAAAAAGTCCCATCCCAAAGTCATAAAAGAGGTTTGTCATCGTTCAATTTAGTTCTCAGTTGTCAATTAATGTTTTTTTTGTATCGTATATAAATATATTTTTTTTGATCAAATGATTCTATTATAAATTGTAGAGAGACGACGAGGGTTTACCAACTGATCGTGTAAGCTTGTTCATAGCTACGCGCACGGGCAAAACACCTGCAGATCAAGAAACCTCTCAAATGATTGTAAGTTAAAGTTTCAACCTTTTCTGTTTCAGTTTTGTTATTTTATAGAATACTTTTTTCATTTCTAACTTCATTTTCATAATATTAATTAAAGTTAAAACATTTATATTGAACATGTTGTTTTTGTTACAGCAAACGCTTAATGATGCAATTGATGAGCTGCCAGAGGAGCAACAAAACTCTCCCAGGGAGCGCGAAATATTTTTACAGGTATGATGGGCACTGATGACCACGGGAGAGTGCGATGTATGGGAGGCGGTGTTAACAAAACTAAGGTGTTTGGTAAATCCCCAACTTCTCAGACAGCTGTATTGGAGGCGGTGGCATCCGTCAGAGCAGATTTTGAAAGGCAACTTCAGGAGGAACGCCAACAAAATGAGGAGCAACGCCAACAGTTACAACAACAAATTGATGATTTGAAACGTTTTTTTATGGAACAACGTGGAAAAGACGGTAATGAATAGGTGGTGATATGTTTCTCAAAGTTGTGGATTTTAGACATTGATTGAATTTTGGATACATTCAACAACTAACTTTCTTGTATAATGGTTATTATGTTTGGATACATTCAACATTAATTTTGTGTTAATGGTTATTATGTAGATTGTAAACATTGATTGCATTTGTGTATTTTTGGTTATATACAGGTTGCATTTGTGTGTGTACAGGTTGAATTTGGTTTTTGCGAATGTATTTTTGGGGAAAGTGAATTATACAGGGCTGGAGGAAAAAAAATAGGCTTATTTACGGCGGAACCCTTCATCCGCCGTAAATAAAGGCCTAGACGACTCGTGCCCAAAGGGGGGACGAGGGAACCTGGAGGGGGTGCAAATGGGACGACTCGTGCCCTGGTGGACGACTCGTCTCTAACAATTCATTTACGGCGGTGACCACATCCGCCGTATAAAATGGGCATGGACGACTCGTCCCCAAAGGGGGGACGAGGGAACCTGGTGGGGTGCAATTAGGACGACTCGTGACACAGCGGACGACTCGGCTCTTATTTACGGCGGTTACACCGGCCGCCGTATAAAGATTACTCAAATACGCCATCAATATACGTATGTATTTCATTTATATACGGCGGTGGTAAATCCGCCGTATATAGTATTTACGGCGGATATCCCGCCGTATATAGTATTTATGGCGATGTTTTATACGGTGGACTATTTACAGCGGCTAGTCCGCCGCAAATAGTATATACGGCGGGGTGCGTTTTATATACGGCGGATTTTAACCGCCGTATATAAGCCTCTTTCTTGTAGTGAAGGGAAAGAAATTGTATCGATGATATTGGGTTGATAAACGGGGACGGAAACAAATCTGAAGTGCTTGTCTTTAATTATTTTTACAACTTAGTGTTCTTAATTTCTGTTTTAGGAATTTAATAAAATCAATTTTAAACCCCCAATCTTGTCAAGTGACAATTGTGCAAATAAATAACCGTTCTTCAGTGGATCGACCCTGGACTTGTCCTAGCTGCAGTTTTTGTAGCCGAGTATAGTCTTGGTAATTAATTTGTAGGCGTGCGACTTTAGCCCTATCAAATTTTTGATGTGGTGGATTTTGTATACATTATTTCCCTAATTTTCTGGGCATTTTATCATTATTTTAATGTAATTTAGATTAGTTTGATGTAATTTGGAGTAGACTATGAATTGATGAGTTTGTGGGAAATCTTTGTAATGGTGAGACATATTTTGAGTGATTTTGTGTGTTCCTGCAAAAGTGTTAATGTGGAGGATAAAGTGCTATTATCAGAAGTGCAAGGACCAAACTGCGAGAAGCTGAAGTTTAAGGATCAAATTACAAAGCAGCAGAGTTCGAGGACCAGAAGGAAGAAGGTTGAAATTTCAGGGACTAAAGTGAAAGAAAAGAAATTGAAATTGAAGTGTGCACGTGTGAGTGTGTGAAGTTGTTGAAGGAATTAATTTAATTGGCAAAAAGAGGACAAGGTAGTATTAAATTGGGTAATTCAAGTTTCCAAAATCAATGCTGGCGTGGACCAAGGAAGCAGCACGTTGATCAAGGCAATTGAAGGGGCGTTGGAATTTAGGAGTATTATTATTATTATTATTATTATTATTATTATTATTATTATTATTATTATTATTATTATTATTATTATTATTATTATTATTATTATTATTATTATTATTATTATTATTATTATTATTATTATTATTATTATTATTATTATTATTATTATTATTATTATTATTATTATTATTATTATTATTATTATTATTATTATTATTATTATTATTATTATTATTATTATTATTATTATTATTATTATTATTATTATTATTATTATTATTATTATTATTATTATTATTATTATTATTATTATTATTATTATTATTATTATTATTTCTTTTCCTTTTTCTTTCTAGTTTCCTTATAGGTTTATTATTGTTAGTTGGGAACAACTATAAATACACTACTAGAAAAAGGCCGTTTACCGACGGAAATTTCCGTCGGTATTTCTATAAATCCGTCGCTAAATTGATATTACCGACGGAAATAGTCCGTCGGATTACGTCGGAAATAATTGGTTGGTAATACCGACGGACAAATTCCGCCGGTATTTCCGTCGGATTATCCGCCGGAAAATAAAAAATTCCGCCGGAAAACGTCCGTCGGAAATGAGTTACGCCGGCCGGTTAACCGGAGCAATACCGGAGGTTACCGATGGAAATATCCGTCGGAAATAAAATCATTACCGACGGTTATAACCGTCGGAAATCAAAAAATATACCGTCGGATTTGTCCGTCGGAATATAAACCCTGAACTGACGGATATGTCCGTCGGTATTTTGAGTATTATTTTTTTATTTTTTATTTTCCGACGGATATTTCCGCCGAAAAAATTGAATTATTTATTTTTTGTATTAGTTTACCGACGGAAATTTCCGTCGGTAATCTGGCCAGATTTTAAAAAAAAAATTTGTTTTATTATTAAACCACTGTAAAAGGCCGGAAACTGTTCAAACAACTTTGTTTTAAACAACTACAAACTACAAACTACAAACACACACAAACAACCCAATTACAAACTACAAACACACACAAACAACCTGTTTCGCTTGTACATCAAATAAAATACATATGTTTGTCCAAATCAAGTGACAGGGGAAGGGGAAACGGCAGGGGAAAGGGGAAACGGCCGGGGAAAGGGGAAAGGGGAAACGGCCGGGGAAAGGGGAAAGGGGAAACGACCGGGGAAAGGGGGAAAGGGAAACGGCCGGGAAAGGGGAAAAGGGAAGGGAAGCAGTAGGGAAAGGCCGGGGAAAAAGGGAAAGGGAAAAAGAAACTACATATGTTTGTTTGTTTAATTACATGTCAATGAAAATTCATGTTTAACAACCACGAGCGCGCCACTTCTTTGCTACCGCTACCACCACCATGCATGTATAAACCTATCAAGATATTAATTAAAAAACAATATATCAATATATATACAAATAAAAAGACAATAATAAAATGTAAACATTATATATATGACATTTACAATTAAATGATACTTGCGGCCCTTGGGAGAGATAGATATTTCCATTTTTCCTTCCTCATTAATAATTGCGTCCAAATTAACCCGCTCGGATGGTTCACTACGTCCCGTAACCAGAAGTAGATCCCTCCCTCCCGTCCTTGGTGAAACAAGACGATGGACAAAACCCGCAACCTTCCCTCTCTTTGAACGATTGCCACCTCGACCCGACATATCTAAACTAGTATATTATATATGTAGACGAAAATATTATCAAGTAGAACAAAATTTAAATATTACATAGCATGTAAAGAATAACCAAGTAAACAAACCGTGGGTAACGGTGTGGACTTGGTGTCTGTCGACATTGCACTTCTTGCGGCTTTAAAATAGAAATGACAATATGAAAACGGTAAATAATGGAGTTCACATGGACCGGTGGTTTCGAGATAAGGTTGTTTTACTAAAAACAAAAAGAAGCAAAATAATGGAGTTCACTTGAATTTGCTTGAATTTGAAATAATATTGTTGTTTTCTTTAAAATAGAGAGAGAGAGGGTTTACATTTATAATGAAATTTGGAGTGGAAAATATCAAGTTTGCACAAGCATTTGGCCCAAAGATTGAAACTTTGAAAGTAGATTTATTATTATAATAATTAATCAAAGTTTCAATCTTTGGGCCTAACGCTGTGCAAAAACTTGAGATTTTTCACTCGGCCTCTTCCAATGGTAGTGGTTGTACGTGATAGTAGTGGGGTTGGCTTCTATCCCATCCCGAAATACACGCATGAATTGCAAATATCACTTTGTCTACTTGCTTTATAATCGAAAATCAAGAAATTTTGACAGCATAACCCCATGGTCTCCAAGTGCACGACGTAGACTAGGTCAATCAAACACTATCGATTATAATCGGCACGGTGTAATCAACCATATATGTCTAGTATACACTCGAGAGAACAATAGGATTAATGCAACCGAAATATTTCAACTATCGACAATTCAAGCAATTTTAATAGACAATAATGATATTTATATATATACATATATGTATATTTTTATTTTTATTTTTATTGATTATTTTATTTTTTATTTATTATTATTATATTTATGTCCATTATTATTATTATTATTATTATTATTATTATTATTATTATTATTACAGTGATAAGTGATATAAAATGTACAAAACATTATATACAAAACATTATCTGAATTAAAACTAAACTGATTCATTCACTACAATCTTGATCACTATCACTACAAAATTCAATTTCTTCTTCACTAGTTTCCTCGTCGTCGTCTTCTTCCTCATCTTCATCATCGGACCCAGATATATACCCTTCTCCTTCCTCATCCTCCACATTGTCATCATCGATTTCATTGAAAGTGACTTCCTCCCCTAGTGGACGGGTGTTTTCGGCCATTAATGCTTCATCCTCCTCGACATTATCATTCAAGTCAATAATCGGAGGTATAGGCATTTCCTCTTCTGATAACAATCATTTAATGATGAATCAATATTTGAAGTAGACGTTTTTGCACGCAATGGTATATCAAAAGTGTTTCTTGCTTTGGTTTTCCATACGGCCCACCATCCGCTAGACTCTCTTCGTCGACGGGGTAGGGGGTCATATACACCTGTTGTGCTTGAGATGCAAGAATGAACACATCATCACCATTATGCCTAGAAGAATGCTTTAAGTCAACGAGATCAAAAGTGCCATGTTTATTAATGCCTCGCTCAGCGTCCCGCCACTCACAATTGAAAAGAACTACAGAATTTCCAAGCAAGTACTCCAATTCAATAACTTCTTTCAATACGCCATAATAATCGAGATTTCCCTTGAGATTGACCCCGCTATTCCAAGTTGATTTCATTTGGCCATATTCTTCGGTGTGGAATACGTAGCCATTGACAAAATATCCCTTATATACATTCACTCTTAAGGACGGACCGTGTGCTAATGCTTGTAATCTCGCAGCTTTTGCATCTCCAAGGTTGTTCCAAATCTAAATAAAAACACATAGATAATAAAAAACTCATACTTCAAATTCTATTAAAAACATTGAATTAATGAATTGGCATTTACGTAATTATTAAACCAGGAGGGAAATTCGTTGTCTGTCCTTATTGAAATCAATTCAGGCGCAATGTCTCGGCTGTTCTTCGAACATCTTGCATTCAAGGAGAACATAAAGTTGCTTAGTTCGTCTTAAAGTTATTAGCATTAACATTACTTAGTGACAAATGAAGAATGCTTACTTCAAGTAGTCCTCGACCTCGGCACGAGTTAAGGAGAATATAGAGTTTAGCCGCATCTAATTCTTTTTTGCTTAGCATGCGCGTGCACTTTCTATTGCCAAGGAATCGACCAGGAGAAGAAAAAACTGAAATTTTTGCATCAGGATCAGTGAGTCCCCCATCATAATTGCGTCCCACTTTATTGAACCTTGTCTCAATGTCTAGGTGAAAATATGTTGAAACAAACGACACAATTTCATCGACAATCACTGATTCAGACATAGATGCCTCAACTTTTGCTCTATTGCTCATTTTCTTTTTCAAACTCCCCAAAAATCGTTCAAATGGATACATCCATCTATCTTGAAACAGGTCCTCCAACTCTAGCTTCATAAGCTAGGTGAATTAGGTAAATGCTCCATTGAATCAAAGAAAGATGGCGGGAATATCTTTTCAAGCTTGCATATTGTCACCACAATGCTCTCTTCGAGTCTTTTCATATCCTCAACACGAAGAGTCTTTGGAAAGTCAATGCTCTGAAGAATTCACTCAATTCTGTTAGGGCAACCCATATTTCATTAGGGAGAATGTCTCTAAATGCAATGGGTAGCAACCTATCCAATAATACGTGACAATCATGACTTTTCAACCCATATACCGTCCCTTCTTCCACATTCACACGGTTGCCAATATTAGATGCATACCCATCGGGAAGTTTCAAATCTTTCAACCACTTTGCGAGAACACGTTGCTTATCCTCTCTGACGAGAACAAAGGGAGCATTTGGTTTGAAATCTTTTCCATTAACTTTAGTAATGTTCGGATCTTTACGATTGCAAATCGCTTCAAGGTCTAGCCGACCCTTGTCTGTGTCCTTCGTTGAGGTCTTAAAACCCATCAACGTATTGAAAATATAGTCAAACACATTTTTTCAATATGCATGACATCAAGGTTATGTCTTATCAAGTTCGTCTTCCAATACGGTAACTCCCAAAATATACTCTTTTTAATCCAGTTATGGTCTTTACCAAATCCGTCTGGTCTATCCTTTGAAAACATCTTTCCCCACCCGACATCAGACACCTCAGACACCTGCTCAAAAATATCCTCCCCACTCAGACGAGGAGGGGGGCCCCGTTGCTCAACTCTATTTTTGGTGAAAGCATTCCTCTGTTTACGAAATGGATGGTCACTAGGAAGAAACCGTCTGTGGCAATCAAACCAACACTGCTTCTTGTAATGCTAAAGTGTGAATGCATCTGTATTTTCCATACAATACGGACAGGCCAATCTCCCATGTGTGCTCCATCCCGACATCATACCATAAGCAGGAAAGTCATTAATTGTCCACATCACTGCAGCCCTCATGTTAAAATTTTGCAACTTGAAAGCATCCCGTATGCGGACACCATCATTCCACAGTTGTTTGAGTTCATCCATCGGAGGTCGAAGATACACATCAATGTTTTTGCACGGATTCGAAGGGCCGGGAATGAACAAACTCAAATACATATAAGGATCGGTCATACATAACCACGGGGAAGATTATACACTTTGTGACTATAACGAGGCCAACATGAATAAGATTTTGCCCTGGTCCAAATGGAGAAAACCCATCTGTACATATCCCCGACCTTATGTTTCTAGGATCATTGACAAAATCGGGGTAAGTGGCATCAAAATGTTTCCATGCTTCACCGTCGAAGGATGAGTCATCACACCCTCTTCACGAGGACACTCTTTGTGCCAACGCATGGCTGAGCTTTCTTTCAATGCTTAAATTCGTTGCAACACAGGAATTAGCGGCATATAACGTACCTGCGCCCGAGGCACGTTTTTCTTGTGCTTGGCACTACCACGGCGTTGTGGCTTATACCTACTAAGTCCACATATTGAACATGTATCGAGGCCCTCATTTTCTTTATAAAAAAGCATGCACTGATTCTTGCAAGCATCAATTTTAACATACCCAAGACCGATCTGCCCCCACCAACTTTTCGTCTCATAAAAATTGTGAACCATATTATTTTCTTCGGGTAGCATCCGATGTCCCCATGACATTATACGATCGTAAGTATCTTTGGCTCATATTTGTATCGGCCTTAATATTTAGAAGCTCGGTCACTTGCTCTAACACTGTAGCCTTTGCACCGGGATGAATTTTCTCATTTGCGAGTCCATTAAATCCATAAACTTCTTTGCAACGGGATTTGGTGCCTCTGTTGGATTAGGGTTCCAATCAAACTCTGGGCCAGCCGCATTTCGAACCATATCATCCAAACCGACAGACGGCTCCTCTTCATCAATCAAATGTTCAGGTTCCCTTGGCGGACCACTTGATCTGATAGGATGATTGCGAACACTTGTTTCAACCACATAACGCTCCCCGTGCGCTATCCATACCTTGTAACCATCAACAAACCACGACTCTAAAACATGTTTCTTTACCCATCCAACACTCAGATATTTTCTATTCTTACACTTTTTACAAGGACACCTAATCTTATCACCACGCATGCACTGGGGATGCGCTCTAGCAAACTCCACAAAATGTTCTAAACCTTCTAAGAATTGAGTTCTGACACCCCTTCTACCGGGATTACTACGATTATCCATCCAACTACGATCTTCTCCAGACATAATTAACTCCTGCATTTCATAATGTATTAACAGTTTAGATGTAATTAACGCATTATAATTCCCTAAATTTGGATTACAAACTTAAAAACAACAAGACATGTTTCTTTAGGTTTAGAATTGGGGTTGGCTTCTATCGCACACCTTATTAAACATTTTTTTAATTATTAATATTTTAAATATTAATATTTAATTCTTTGTTGTAAAGTATATCATTTCCTATGATGAAAGGACAATTCATGTCCATTAGGTTTAGAATTGGGTTGGCTTCTATTCCATCCCGAAATACACGTATGAATTGCAAATATCACCTTGTCAACTTGCTTTATAATCGAAAATCAAGAAATTTCGGCAGCATAACCCCATGGTCTCCAAGTGCACGACGTAGACTAGGTCAATCAAATACTATCGATTAGAATCGACAGTGTGTAATCAACCATATATGTCTAGTATACACTCAGAGAACAATAGGATTAATGCAACCGAAATATCTCAACTATCGACTATTCAAGCAATTTTAATAGACAATGATGATATTTACAAATCATATAATCGTGCATTTCAAGACTGTCCACACGGACAATTTAAGAATCGATGACTACATGTTGACCTCAACATGATAAGTTAAAGATTCTTAAACGGGTTTCTAAGCTTTTGTGTTTCAACCGTCACAACGTCACGTCGTAACATTAATTTTTATTCATTACCGTAAAATGCATAATTTTACAATAATTAATTAACACACACATCTATCATATTTTTTAAATTATTAATATTGTGAATAATTTGAAATATTAATTCTTTATTGTAAAATTTGAAATTTTACAATGATGAATTAAATTAACATTTATAAACAAGATAAGAGTCGTTCTCATCCACAACTATCAAAACCCAATCTCATCTTAGACCAAGAAAGACAGAGAAAACAAGTTCATTGCCGTTTGAGTCAAGGATTTTCTGTTTAATAAGAGTTATTTACTCTTATTAAACAGAAAATCATTTACTCAAACGGTAATGAACTTGTTTACTCCGTCTTCCTTGATCAAAGAAGACGAATTTTGATAGCTGTGGGTGAAAAAGGCTCTCATCTTATTTATATTTTAAATAGAGTTGTACCTCAATCTATTTAAAGCTTAATTAACTACCAATTAGGTATAATGAAGAGCCACTTCCAAAACCCAGCTTGATAAACTAGTTAAAAAATGCAAACAACCTAAATCGGAGGACCAATCAAGCATCAAACATTCAAATATTTGAAAATTCACACAAATACCAATCAATAATCATGAACATTAGAATCAAAAACAAATTAGGGTTCTTACAAATACCAATCAAAAAATATCATATTCCTTAATTCCCGCGCAAAACGGTATTAGTGCGAATATTAGCGGGACGGAGGGAGTAAATACTATCTCAAATATCAATACAATTAAGTTTTCCTTTTACTAACCACCTCAATGCACACAAGATCTGTAGGTCATTTCATATTTTCTCAAACCTTAATAGATTACTCTGTGATTCACCTAATCCGAGCCAAGTGGTCAATATATTAAGTTTCTCAAATAATGAACCAAGTAGAATGTTGTTAAAACCACGTCACCGAATTTACCATTTAATTATTTTTGTATGTCGATACAGAAAAATGAAATTGTTTGAAGTAACAAAATCAGCCCTAGCCTCTACTTGCAAACGGATATACTACAGCATAAATCGAGTGAGAGAGAGAACGATTGAGAGAGAGAAAGCGAGAGAGAGAGATAACGTACCGGCGACGGCAACGGCGATGGAAAGAAACGGCGGCGACGGCGTGGACGGCGTGTTCTTCTTGGCGGCGAATTACTGAGAGAGAGAGAGAGAAAGTGAGAGAGAGAAATCGAGTGAGAGAGAGAAAGCGATTGAGAGAGAGAAGAAGACTTATCGGCGACGGCGAGGCTCGGCGGCGACGGCTTGGCGTTGGCGACGTTAGGGTTCGCGAACTGAGGATGGAACGGAGGATCGATCGTAATAAAAATGATACGTAATTAAAAATGGGGAAGAAACGCGTTTATATATATGGATTTGTTACCGACGGACTATGTCCGTCGGTATTACCGACGGACTATGTCCGCCGGTTTTACCGACGGATATACCGACGGAACTTAATCAATTACCGACGGACAAAACGAAATTTTAAAAATTTTAATTCCCGGTAAATTAAATTAAATTTCCGTCGGTAAATGAAAATTTTCCGTCGGTAAAAGTCCGTCGGTAATGCCCCTGTTTCTAGTAGTGATACTTGTTTCAACCTCAGTTTTAGGGGAGACTTTTTACTATTTTTTTTCCTAGAGAGTTGACAACTTTTCATGGAGAACTAATTCCATTGCTTCGGATTTGAATCCTGAACCGTTTGTTTAATTAAACTGAGATATCGATTTCTTTATTCCTAAATCCCTATTCATAGTTTTACTTGTTTTAATTGATAAATCGTTTCTAGGGTTTTGAGATTTGATCACCCTCTTTTCCCTTGTAATTGATTTAATGCTAGTTTAATCTTAAGTCTGTGTCAGATTAGATTTTTCACAAGTAGCATCTTTGAGATTTATGCATGTGTCATGGTAAATTGAAAAGGGGATAAAATTAGGTTTTGTTCTATTTGAAAAAGAATAGTGAAATTCTTGATCTTAATTTCTTGAAGCTTTATCAATCGATATTGTGAATCTAGACTGTGTCAGTTAGGTTTAGGTATTGATTAGGGGAATAGGTGAGTGTGTCACTGCTTATAACCATTAATAAGAAAGAAATAGGGATTGAAATATATTTCGGATCAAGTGAATAGAGAGGAAGGGAAAGAAATTGTACCGATGATATTGGGTTGATAAACGGGGACGGAAACAAATCTGAAGTGCTTGCCTTTAATTGTTTTTACAACTTAGTGTTCTTAATTTCTGTTTTAGGAATTTAATAAAATCAATTTTAAACCCCCAATCTTGTCAAGTGACAATTGTGCAAATATATAACCGTTCTTCAGTGGATCGACCCTGGACTTGTCCTAGCTGCAGTTTTTGTAACCGAGTATAGTCTTGATAATTAATTTGTAGGCGTGCGACTTTAGCCCTATCATTGATCTACTTATCCAATATTCAATGTCCTTTTATTTGTTTTTTAGTGCTATTGCTGTAGAAGAACCTAATCTTTCCGTACACCCAAGAGAAAAACAGGCTATACATTATTCTAATGCACTTTTCATACCTGAAGGCTGGTAAAATTTGAAATCCCATGGGCTTTTCTTTAGGTTTCTTAAATGATCCTACATTTATGATTTATTTGCCTATGAAGAAATACAAATATGGTGTTCAAATATGTTGGCTCCTCCTACAGATTCTTTCTACTCCATAATTAGATGTCTTTGGTAGCCTTGCACAAAGTTCAAGATTTGACAATATGCTTACCTTGGAAAATTACAGTTAAATGGATATCAATTATCAGTTACTTCATAGCTTTTTCCTTTATACTTCCTCCGTCCCAAAATGAAAGTCAATTTTCTTAAAAACTTTGTCCCTAAATGTCCCTTTAACAAAAATTGCAGATCCGTCAAGATTCAGATTGACCCATGGGACATCTTTTGCCAGAGCACACACGAGTTTCTGGACCAGGATTCCAATCTTCTTTTATTTTGTAAGATATTCTCAATTAACATCTCAGAATGCGATTTTTCTCTTTTGTAAATACTTTAATTTTTGTGTTAATGCTATAGAAATGGAGAAAATCAAAGCTGATTTCAAGCTAATGCAAGAGGAATTTCGGTCACTTAGAGCCCAACAACCTCCACCAACATCTATGTAGTTTGACAGTTAGACAATGCCTTTTGTTAGTCACTTGGAGGTTCTCAATATTCTCCATACTTTAATGTAATCTGATACTTTGACAATGACTGTTGAATTAAATTGATAACGAACAGAAAGTTTATATGAGAATGAGAGGAATGACTGAACGGAATTTAAGAAAACAAGACGGGATTTAAACCCTCAATAATAGTTGCTCACAGCAAAACTATATTTCATAAATCAAAAATCAAAGTCTCCCCATTACAATGATCCTAACATTGTTTAAATACTACTAATAAGAATATTCTAGAACTAATAAATAAATAAAAACCCTAAAATAACATAGCAAAATAAAGGCAAAATATCCCCAAATATCAGTCCCAAATATCAGTCCAAAAATACCCCAAAGTTAATTAAAGAAAGCATCAGCAAAGAAGGAAACGGAATTAGGTTGCTGGTATTCTGGCTTGATGCGGGCGCCTGGCCGAGCCCCATGCGGCCGCCTGGTTGGCCGTGCCTTGCAACTCCTTCGGCCCTTGTTGATGCGATTGTTGCTGCCTTGCTGCCTCTGTTGATGTTTGCTGTCCAATACTGTATCATCTCTCCCCTTCTTAGAAAAATTCGACCTCGAATTTGAGTTGTTGCTCTTGGAAATTCATCAAGAATTTTACGCTTCAATTGTCGACGAACTTTATACTTCAGAAAACTTGTCATTACATCCATCCAATCTGTCCATCCGTTTACTAAGAAACTTTCAATGAATAAACCTTTGAAGAACCCAGAGTGCGAAATAAACGAAACTTCAACATAAAAGGGATCCTCATAACAATAAGAACCAAAAATAGATGAACCTTTGTTATTCCCTGTTGAGGCGCACGCTTGGATGGTCATGGGGCGCCCGCCTCGGACTTCAGCTGCCTGGACTTCATGTTGGTCTGCCTCATCTGCCTGGTCTGTATCATCGGTTTCTGCTGGGTCAAAACCCTCAAAATCTTCTTCATAATTATCGTTATCAAAGATTGGTGGTTTTGACCAATCAATGACAACTTCGGAACCCGTCGAATCAACAAAGCAATCCACGGGAACAGGCTTCAATCGGTCACAAAACTCGTCAAGAGTCAGAGGATCGGCCTCTCTCTTGCACTCAAGTTCTTGATCACGATCGAAAGGATAGATATCCTCATCATCATCAGACCACAGATCTGACTCCGAGCCCTCTTCATCAGACGATACGTCTGAATCCGAGTCCTCCAACTGCGCTAGTTGTCGTTGGATTCGTCGACCCTCCACCCGATCAAAGTATCTTTGGAGTTCTCGAATCTCGGAACGCAACAGACGGAGTTTGAGATCTTGAATCTTTCTTCGCAGTTCGTCCTTCTTGATTTCATATAGGTCACGTTCGTGATGGGGATCGTATGCCTGGGGCTTCGCTTCACGAACCCTTCTACGAACACCATGAACACCATGACCACGCCTTCGTTCAGCCATCAATTCGACCAGGGCTCTGATACCAAATGATAACGAACAGAAAGTTTATATGAGAATGAGAGGAATGACTAAACGAAATTTAAGAAAACAAGACGGGATTTAAACCCTCAATAATAGTTGCTCACAGCAAAACTATATTTCATAAATCAAAAATCAAAGTCTCCCCATTACAATGATCCTAACATTGTTTAAATACTACTAATAAGAATATTCTAGAACTAATAAATAAATAAAAACCCTAAAATAACATAGCAAAATAAAGGCAAAATATCCCCAAATATCAGTCCCAAATATCAGTCCAAAAATACCCCAAAGTTAATTAAAGAAAGCATCAGCAAAGAAGGAAACGAAATTAGGTTGCTGGTATTCTGGCTTGATGTGGGCGCCTGGCCGAGCCCCATGCGGCCGCCTGGTTGGCCGTGCCTTGCAACTCCTTCGGCCCTTGTTGATGCGGTTATTGCTGCCTTGCTGCCTCTGTTGATGTTTGCTGTCCAATACTGTATCATAAATGTTTGAACTTGAGTTGTTTTAAATGAATAAAAATTGCCTGATTTTGCTGCACAATTATAAATATATGAAACAGATACATTCATACGTGAATGAGACTCATTCATATATACATATGGATTAATACCAACAACAAGCTCTACGCATGTTTTCTCTCTCTCTCTCTCTTCTCTCTCTCTCTCAAACACACACATCGAATTAGTCTCATTCATGCATGAATGCATCTGTTTCATATATTATTATTAATAATTGTGCAGCAAAATCAGGCAATTTTTATTTGTATATACTCCCTCCGTCCCTAATTGTTTGTCCCATTTGACTTTTCAAACATTTTAATTTAGTGATTTTGAAGCTTTAATTTTGGTTATTTTTACGAACGCTTTGAAAATTATTGATAATATACACCGCCGTTATGTAATACTCCGTCCCTAAATGTTACAAGTTTTGAAAATTTAGTGATTTTGAAGCTTTAATTTTGGAAATGAGACTAACTTTTTGGGACAAAGGAAAAGGAGAAATGGGACAAACATTTAGGGAGGACGGAGTATATTGTAATAATGGTTCAATTTCTTGTTTAAATAACAGATGATGTGAGTTTATTGATGGTATTAATCGATACAAACCCTTTATTTTGGAGCTCCCGAACTAACCCTCTTTCCTTCTCCAAGTTCCTCTCTCATGTAATCCCTAATCCCCATTATTCTAATTCTAGCCCACCCTTTTTCAAATTTTATTTCTCACATTTTTTATTTTTGACATAGAAAAATGCAGGTACTTTCATTCTTGAATTCGATTCTTTTACTGAACCAGTTGAATCAAGTGGTGGTTATTAACTCTTTTTACTGACGCAAAAATAAAATGAATATTCATTTATTCTTTAACTTGTGAACACTAGCAAACAATCAACATTTAAAACTAAAACCCTAAATTTGAAAGAGGCATTTACCATATATTCCTCTAACAAAGCAATACTATCTCCTAGGACAAGTTATATTTTGATTAACCATATAATCCCTAGCTTAACAAGTACACCCTCCAATTATTTTATTAAGTTCACCCTCGTATTATTTTACTAAGTCCACCTTCTTTACCAATTTAATTTCTCTCCAACCACCATCACCTTAGGTCACCCCCTCCCCATCTTCTCCGGTCAACATTTCCGGCAACCATTAACTCCGGCGACCAACTCCGGCGACCAACTCCGGCGACCAATTCCGGTGACTTTTTTTTTTTTTACACCGGCGACCAAACAACTGAGAGATTAACTTATCAGTAAGTTCTCAGTTGTCAACTAAACTACTAAAAACACAATTAACTCCGACGACTACCAACTCCGGCGACCACCAACTCCGGCGACCTCTCCGGCGACTAAACAACTGAGAACTTAACTTATCAGTAAGTTCTCATTTGTCAACTAAACTACTAAGAACACAATTAACTCCGGCGACTACCAACTCTCCGGCGACCTCTCCGGCGACCAAACAACCGAGAACTTAACTTATCAGTAAGTTCTCAGTTGTCAACTAAACTACTAAGAACACAATTAACTCCGGCGACTACCAACTTCGGCGACCAAACAACTGAGAACTTAACTTATCAGTAAGTTCTCAGTTGTCAACTAAACTACTAAGAACACGATCAACTCCGGCGACCTCTCCGACGCCAAACAATTAAGAACTTATCAGTAAGTTTTCAGTTGTCAACTAAACTACTAATAACACAATCAACTCCGGCGACCAAAGAACTGAGAACCTATCAGTAAGTTCTCAGTTGTCAACTAAACTACTAAGAACACGATCAACTCCGGCAACCACCAACTCCGGCGACCAAACAATTGAGAACTTATCAGTAAGTTCTCAGTTGCCAACTAAACTACTAATAACACGATCAACTCCGGCGACCAAAGAACTGAGAATCTATCAGTAAGTTCTCAGTTGTCAACTAAACTACAAAGAACACGATTAACTACGGCGACCACCAACTCCGGCGACCAAACAACTGAGAACTTAAGTTATCAATAAGTTCTCAGTTGTCTCCACTAATAACACGATCAACTCCGGCGACCAAACAACTGAGAAACTTAGCAATAAAAAATAAAAAAAATAATGACAAAACTGAATAAAGATAAAATACTCCCTTTGAACCAAAAAAAATGATAAATACAAATTTGCTTTTGAAAATTTGAATGTTTTTTAAACTTTAACTAGATTTTTATTTTCATGTTTGCTAGAATAGATGCAATCACACATAATATACATATATATTCTCAGATTAAAAACGAAAAAAAATGAAATACAAATCCTTTGGTAGCTCAGAACCCATATGCCTTTTGCCCACTCTCGATCATCCAACACCAGTTCATCATCCATATCCGATAACGCCTGAACAGCTTCAATAACAGTTTCTATAGCAAAACAATGACCCCTTTTCTCCCTCCTCTCTCCTCATATCTACCAAACACGACACTGCATTTTCCATCTCCCGAAGTGCATTGGCCATACTTTTGCTCTCTTCTCTGCTTTTTGCCTTTCTTTTAGATTGCCCAGAACTCGACTGCAATGACAGAGAGAGATTTTTTTTTTTGAAAATGAGGCAAAATCATTTTCAATAATTAAATGGGGGGTAATAAATACATATATATTCTCAGATCTGCTCCATATCGCCTGGCGATGGTAAAGAGATGCGACCATTGTTGTTGACTTGGAAGGGCGCCGGAGAAGGGAGAAGGAAATGCCGGAGTTTTTTTGATAGGTTCCAGATCTGGAAGAGAGGGGTGGTGGTGGACTGAGAGTTTTGGAGAGAGAGGATGCCGGACGGTGAGGGGAGGAGTGACGGAGGTAGGAGAAAATTCCGGAGTTGTTTTGATAGGTTCCAGATCTGGAAGAGAGGGGGGGTGGTGGACTGAGAGTTTTGGAGAGAGAGAGGATGCCGGACGGTGAGGGGAGGAGTGACGGAGAGAGATTGTGTGTTTTGTGCGAGAGTGATTCGTGGAAGGAGTTCGCCGGAAGGGGAGGGTGACCGGAGTGATTGAGTAGAGAGAGAAATTTAGAGAGAGAAAGTGTGTATGAGAGAGAGAGTGTGTTGTGTTTGACTGTTTGTGAGTGGGTGAGGAGGGTATATTATTATTTGGTATTTTCTAATTTTTAAAACATGTGAGGGATTATATGGTAAAAGAAAATATTTTGTAAGATTAGGATGCAAATTAAGAAATAAGCTGTCTTAGGTTGTAGATTAGATATTATTGAGGGACTATGGCGTAATTTTCTCAATTTGAAATTGAAACTAAACCCTAAAATTAGGGATGAGTAGATGCGATTACTAACCTCGTTAATGGTAGAAAGTAAATTAATCGGCTTCTATTCCAGATTCACCCACGCTTGTTATTACACCACCGGGTCCACGACGGAGACAACGACGCAGAAAGAACGACGAAGGCAAAAGAACGATGGGTAGTCTGTACTCGCGCGCTCAAACCATTGACCCAATTAAATCGATGAGCGATGAAGGCAAAAAATGAAGGGAAGTCCGGCTGCGCCTCTCACGACTTTGATGATGGAGATTGCGATGGAGTCGAGTTGTTAGAGAGGATGAATGTCGTGTACAGAGAAAGGGGAAAAAGAGGAATAAAAGTCTTTTAATTTTGTAAATTTTTTTTCAATTATATTTAAATCCTATTACAGCGTTTTTTCCAAAACGTTGTTGACATCAACGTTTTGCCTTTAAACATTGTTAATATGTACAACGTTTTGGTCAAAAATGTTGTCGTCAAGTAATTTCACAACATTTATTTTGAAAACGTTGTCATACACCAATAACCACAACGTTTTATATTTAAACATTGTCTTATGATGTTCAACAACAATGTTTTTCAAAAAATGTTGTGCTTAAAACGTTGTGAAAAGTCATTTTTGTTGTAGTGCTAGCTGGCATGCTCTGAACTTCCTTCCATGATCAGTAGACACTTCAGGTAAGCTGGTTACCAAATTTGCATTTGCTAGCTTGGATAGATATTTGAAGTTCAAGTGAGTGAGTCTCTTGTGCCATAGCCATGAATTCTCAATGATGTTCTTTGCTACAAAACAAACATTAGTAACACTAGAAATAGCATTTAAATTTATAGCATATATGTTACCTTTTCTTTGTCCAGGGAAAGGGTTTCTCCGGTAGTAATGTTTTTAACATAACAGTTGGAAGAATTAAATACACAATGCATACCTTTATCACAAAATTGTGATATAGAGAGAAGGTTATGTTTAAGACTATCCACCAAAGATACCTTCTGTACAGTAACTGTATATCTTATGATGGATCCACGACCGACAATTTTATACTTAGCGTTGTCACCAAAGACAACTGGAGGACCTGATGCTTCTTCAATGTCGGTAAGGAGATCTGCATGGCCAGTCATATGCCATGAGCATCCACTGTCCAAAATCCAAATGTCCTTACTTGCATCGGTTGAGGACAAAAAGCATACCTGAAATAAAACATTAAGCCTATAATCCCCCTTATTCTTTTGGGTCCAACTAGTTAGTTTCTCTTTGGTAGCCATAGCTGGCCACCACTTGAGTTTTGAAGCTCAGTGGGTCCAGATAGGTGCTTCAAGAGGCATTCATAAGCCTTGTGACCGTAATCTCCACAATTTACACACTTGATTGCAATAGGCTGTGAGGAGGTAGGTAAGTTGATATTCAATTTGATCACTGATTTAGAAGGTTTAGAAGTTTGAGCATGAACAAATGCTTTTGGCACAAAGGTGTTGGTATTTCCTTTGCTGGTATGCTACATATGCTAAGACATGCCTTTACCTGGTGAAGCACCCTTACCGGTTAAGATGGTCTTACCGGTGACATTTGTCTGATCGGTTACCGTCTCATGATCGGTTACATATGCCTTACCGGTTGAGGTTTCCAAGTTTGCAGATCAGCAATTTTAATATCAGCTTTGCTGTCACCATCACTAAGTGGGATATATGGTCTCAGCTTGGGATCAGCTACCTTAGTCCATTTGTATTTGTTCTTGTCAACTTTCTTGACCTTGATCTGTTTCTTCACTTTTGGGTAAGTGAGTGGAACAACACCAAAAGTACGAGTAGTACTTTTCTTTAGCAGAAGATCAGATAGACTATCATCAAACATATCCATCAAGTTCTTAGTGACAAACTCAATAAATGGCTTATCTTTGCTATCATTATTTCTGGAGTTAAATCCTAAACCAGATTGGTCATTATAAGACATTTGGTCTTATAGAATTGTCTCAACAACAGCTTTTGATTTAGAATAAGAATCAATAGTCTTAGTGAGAGAATTGTTTCTTGAAACTAAATCAGCAATTTAAACAAGACATATGTTTAGTCTATCCTTGAGATCTTGATTTTCTTTTCTCAATTGGTCTGACTCTTGCTTGTTTTCTTTCAAAACTTTTATCGCTATTTTAAGAGAGTCATTTTCAGTTGAGATTCTTTTAAAATCAGCAGCCATAACTTTGTGAACATCATTTAATTTTTCTAAATCAGAAAATAGTTCATTCATCACCTCTGCCATATCAGACTTCCAAAGGTTAGGCATTGGGTCAATGGTTGGCTGAACGGTTGATGATGATGGTTCAAAGTTGGGATCAAAATTAGGTACGGAGGATGTCGGTTAAGAGCTTATATCAGCTAAGGTCTTCTGCAATTGAATCGGCCGAGGTTCAAACACATTCTTGATTTTGAATGTCATCAGTTGGGCCTGAGTTTGGTAGGTCGGTTGCATTGGTTTCATCAAATGTTTGAGAGTTGGAGGGGTTTTGCTTTGACCATAGAGAGCTCCACCTATACTATGAATTTTGAAATTGTAGGGATTCCCAGCCCTAGATATAGGTTCATCATAATATGACAAGGGAGATGTCATGGGTATGGTAGTGTCATTGTATATGCTTGACTAGTCAATGGAGTTTCTATAGATTGATGACTGTAAGGGAGTGGGTCCAGCTTCTGTTTCATAAAGAGCTACAAAATTAACATCAGCATCTTCATCTGAGTCAGCATTTTCATCCTCTGAATCAGTTTCAAACCAAACAGGCATAGCCTTTTTTGTTCCTTCCTCGGCTACTAGGCTCTTAGATCTAGGATTTTTCCTAAAGGGTTTCTTTCTAAGAAATTCATACTTAGGTTGTGGGCATTTAGAAGCAAAATGGTCGGGTTTCCAACAGTTGTAGCAAACAAACTCTTCTTGGGCATTTTTGCCGTCGATTGAGTTTTGGCCAGATCTTTGGAAATTTCCAGATCTTTGAAATGATGAGGGTTTGGAGTGGAAGGGTTTGTTGCCATGTTGTTGTAGTTGGGACTTCTTAAAGTCTTTAAACTTTCTATAGTTTCTAGCAAAGGCAGCAAATTCATCTTCCTTAGAAGGCTTGCTATAGTTGACATTGGTTAGGGTAGGTTGAGACCGAGAGGCTGAAGGGGTTTTATTGGCAGATAGATTGTTGAATAAGTAAGAGCCTGGGAAGATCTCAGTTTGAGCTGGCAGAGAGAGATTTTTGAACTATTTTTAAACTCCACCAAGCCTGTTGAGGTCTTCCTCATACAGAAATAAAGTGGAAACAATATTCTGAATGTGAGTCTTATCCAAGTCTCTGCATTCATTTAGAATAGCTACCTTAACATGCCATAAGTCTCCAAGGGAATCAAGGAAACGCATGTTAAGATCTTTCATTGTATATATTCTACCTAAAGATGCACAAGAGTTTCTTATCTCACAAAATCGTTCGTACGTTTCTCTGAGGGACTCACTTGGGTTTTTCTTGAAGGACTCGAACTTAACTACATTTTTTTACAGCCGTTTGTCCTTTGTCACTTGATCTCCTTCAAAGTATCTTAGGATACTTTTCCAAACATGCTGGGCAGTCTCATAGTTCTGTACTTATTTGTACAGCCTATCATCTAGACCAGAGGTCAGAATGTGCATAGCCTTTTTGTCGAGGGATACACATATCTTATCCTCTTCAGTCCATTCTTCACGGGTATTTGGAACAATAGTTTCATAAACTTCAAACTCTTGTTCCGATGATCTATCAGCATGATCCATGAGAGGAGTTTTGGGAGTTCTTGGCATTGTGTTAACTTTGATAGGAATGATAGGATCATCTCTAACTACAGTCATTAATATGTCATCAATTAAATTGATGTATGTTCGGTCGAAACCTAACGGTTTATTTATATCCGCAAGCGCACGGGCTATTGTAATATAGCGGGTGCAAGTACGGGTCGATCCCACAGAGACAAGGTTTACTTTAGGGAATATTTTTGTCTTTAGAAAATATAGAAAGGATTGGGGGGAGATAAAATTTGTTTTTAGAAAAATAGAGAGAACATAAACAGAAAATTCTTTAATTAAATTCTTATAAAACGAAGCATTCTCGGGATTGGAAATCATACACATAGTTTTGTTCATCAAATCGTCATTGTCTTAGAGATAAAATATTTTCATAAAAAGTAAGGATGATACATTCGGCTTGCACTACTTCTCACGGTCAAGCAAGTAGTGTTGTATTCTTCACTAATTATGTCCTAACTGTTTGAGATTTCCGTTTACGTTGTTCCCGCCCTGTCACAAACGGGCCTTCCGGCTTATCTCTAGCTGACCATAATTAGTAAGAACCCTTTAAGAACGAGAGTCGATGTATTTTCCATTAAAGGAACATCCCTAGGCCATTGAACTACTTTCGTGATCAATGAAACCTAGTTTCTTTATATGGTTCCGTCAATCGAGATTCTCCGCTAGGTACTTCTCTCAATTGACTGAATCATACAAATTGAACATCTCCAAAATGTAAGGCATTTAGAGAATAATATAAAGAAATTGTTTAGATGAAGAAAGAAGACAAGACTTTTCTTTTTGAATGATGAACAAGTATGCTTTTGAGTTTCCAACCCCAAGAATAAGGGGGGTTACTCACAAGCCATTTATAACATATAAAAAGTAAGAGATTGAGTAAGAAAGACTTATGAATATAGAAGGCAAATGCTGGAAATGGTGCTTCACTTTATTGCTTTTCTTCCAAAGTAATTCTAAGAACAAACAATGAACTTGATCTTCAAATCTCTTTGGAAAATTATTATCACAAGTGTTTGTATTTTTTATCTATGAACTATCAGTGATTTCTCTCTAAAATTTCGTATCTAAGACTGATTGCAAGGGTCCTATTTATAATTGGGAGGAGACTCTTCAATTGGGTGCCATCAAAAGGTGCCTTTACATCTGCAGTCATGATTTGCACGGCCGCGTCAAGGAAGTTGCACGGCCGTGCAATCCTTGGCGCCAGATTTGAATTTGAGTCTTGACACTTCGCACGGCCGCTCCTCTCCAAGCTGCACGACCGCTCTAAATAATGACACGGCCACTCCCTCTTCAAGACACGGCCGCTCTATATTTTAGGGCCACAAATGGCCTGAAAATAGCTAGGTGCACGGCCGCTCCATGTTGGCTGCACGGCCGCTCCACCTGGAATTTAACTTGGTGTGCTTGATTTGGTTGGTGCTCTTCCATGCCTTTTGCCTTGAAGTGTCCAAGCATCCTTTTGATAAAAAGATCCTAAAACCTGTCTTTAAATGCAAGAAATATACCAAAAGGCGTAAAATCTAGATAATATAAAAAAGGAACTAAAAAGTATATAAAATGAAATGAAAATGATGCTTTATGCTTTTAAAAGTATATAAAACTAAGGATAAATGACTATATAATAGTCACTTATCAAACTCCCCCACACTTAAGCTTTTGCTTGTCCCCAAGCAAACTTAGAATGAAAATATGGAGAGGGAGAAAAAGCAAGATTGATCCCTCAGAAATAAAGTAGCAAGCCCTAAAATGCCTTTTAGATAATGCCTTTATCTTCCTAATCATATTTTGTATACCTTTAAAAATTTATTAGGAAGAAGCATTTTGGGGATATTTTAAAGAGATAATTTATAAGACTATAACCTAATATAGCATATATAGAATTTTGATCAAGTAAAGCATGCTAGAAGGATAAATCTTAGATTCATTTCTTGGTAGAAGAAAAGCTTTCACTTTTTTAGAGTGATTTTTGAGAAAAGATGAATTTATTTCTTTAAAATGTACAAAAGAAAGTATAAACATTTATTCACAAGTTAGAAGTTCCCGAAGAATTGTATTGCATTCTTGAATCACAAGGGCGAAAAATGGATGATGATAGTGGAAAAATCTCATCAAAGTTAAACAAATTTATCTTATTTTTGCACGTGTTATATTTTTGCAAAAGGCCTAAGTTATTTTTGATCCTTTCAAGTAGGAGACATTGTGGTGGCGAATCCCATGTTCCTAATACTTAGATCAAGAATATTTTTGGATATTACTCCCGTTTGGCGAGGAAGCATCGTCGCAGCGAACGCCGTGCCCCGAGTTAATTAGGAAGTAATATGTTTCTTTTTGCTTTTAAGGATTGGTGACTAAGTCACTCTTTTTAGCAATAAGATAAAGATGCCTACTTTGATTTGATTTGAGAAATGGAAAGATGAAATTTTTGATGAAAGGGTGTGATTCAAAGGATGCAAACAAAAGGTGCTTCTAAAAGGGAATAGACATTTAATAAAGATAAAGGATGTACACTTTAAAGAAATATTCTCAATATTTTTTTTCATAAAAATGACCAAGTGTAGATTTAAAGATTCCTTCTAATCAAATGCCTTTTTCTTGATGAAACTCTATATTGTGCTATACTAACTTATGAGGCTTTAAAATTATTTTCTAGAAATATCCCTATATTTTTCTTTTTATAAATTTCTAAGTTTATATAAAATATGAGAGGAAAGATAAGTAGGCATTATTCTAGGGCAAATGGCAAGCATAAGAAATAATGATTATGGGTCATCATAGGGATTTATTATTATTATTATTATTTTTTATATACTATCATGCATAAAAAAAAAAGAAAATGCAACTAAGTTTAAAAATAAAAAATTACACTAAAAAGTAAGTAAATCTAGACTAAAAAGCAAGATAAATAAGGATAGATATACCCCCCCCCCCCACACTTGAAATGAACATTGTCCTCAATGTTTCAATGACAAAGAGTAAAAAGATAAGCATGCGGTGGTAAACAAAATTATGATAAACAGTAATATAATCCATCGGTTTACTATTCCGATGATGCTTGTTTAAGGTCATAAGCTCGACCCCTTTCTATCAGTAAAAATGGGCGGTGAGTGATATTGTAATGGTCTTTTATCCTTAACAACTCGCCATTCCTTGCCCCTTGGCGTGATTGAGCTCTTATAATTTATGCACATGCGACATCCCGGTGTGCCTTTTTTCTTAGGCCCCCTACCCTTTGATTTTTCAACTTTATTAGGCTGTTTAGGGTGCGCATTTTTTTCACCTCTATGATCTAAGAGTTTTTTAATTATTATTTTTGAGTCCTTGGATTGTGATTTTTTACCCTTTTTGCTATCATTCTCAGGAGTGTTGACTTCATGGCACAGTTTTTTGAGATTTAAGTCTTTAAATTCGACCTTCATATTTCCAATGTTTAGAGAAAGAGTGCCATTTTTTACATCTATTACTGCACCAGCGGTGGCAAGAAAAGGTCTTCCTAGAATGATTGGAATTTGGTGATCTTCCTCCATTTCAAGGACTACAAAGTCGACCGGGATGATCAATTTTCCGATTTGACAAGGGACATCTTTCATAATACCCATCGGGTATTTAATGGAGCGATCTGCTAGTTGGAGAGAAATAGTGGTGGGCTTCATTTCCCCCACACCTAGTTTCTTACCTATCGAAAGCGGAATGAGGCTCACACTTGCCCCCAAGATCTAACAAAGCATTATCAACATTGTATTTACCTATTTTGCAAGGAATAGAGAAAGTGCCGGAATCTTTTAATTTAGGAGGAAGTTCTCTTTGTAAAATGGCACTTACTTCTTCTGTTAAAGCGACAGTCTCATGCTCCTCAAGTTTTCTTTTATTTGCAAGAATATCCTTTAAGAACTTAGCATAAGAGGGCATTTGTTGAAGGGCATCGGTAAAAGGTATGTTGATGTAAATAGATTTTAAGATTTCTAAAAATTTTGCAAATTGTTTGTCAAGTTTGGCTCTTACCAACCTTTGGGGGTATGGTATTGGAGGGTCAAAATTTCTAGTAATCTTAGGGGATTCTGTCTCATTTTCAACATCTTCATTAGTCTCAACCATCGGTGGGGTTGGACTAACTTTCTCCTTACTCGATTTGATAATTTCCTTAGGAAGGGGATCTATAATTTCTTTTCCACTCCTAGTTTCTACCGCACTAACATGCTCATCGGGCCTTTTCGATTGACCGGGAAAACTCCCTTGTGGTCTATGCGAGGTGCCGACTTGTTGAGCTTGTTGATTTTCAAGCATTCTATTGTGGGCGGCTAAATTATCAAACCTAGCATTCAACGACTTAATGGATTCCCTTAACTCATTATTGGTCTTCTCTTGTTCGTTTTTACTTTCAACAATAAAATTCATAATAAGATCCAATTTAGATTTAAGGGGAGGGAAAGCACTAGAATTGCCATTGAAATTCTTTTGTGTGAATCCCGGTGGTTGTGTAGAAGGTTATGGATTTAAAATATTGTTATTCTTATAGAAAAAATTTGGGTGATTTCTCCATTCAAGATTGTATGTGTTTGAATACATACAAAAAATGTGATGTTTTTATGTAGTGATAATTTTGTCCAAAAAATGTCATGTGAACCCTTGATAAACCAATGGGATGACATGCAAAAAATGTCACTTTTGTCCAAAATAATAACAAATTTGTCCATTTCTTGTGCCAAGAATTACAACATCATTGTTTTTATGTAGTGATAATTTTGCCCTTGATAGTGATGATTTTGGGAGAAAACTCATTATTATGCTTTAATATATATATATATATATATATATATATATATATATATATATATATATATATATATATATATACTCCCTCCTTTCCAATTTAATTGATACTTATTTTCTTTTTGGTCTGTTTCACATCAATTGATACTTACCCAAAATGGAAAGGAATCTTCACTATTTATCCCACTCATTCTCTCTTCTATTTTATTTTTTCACTCACAACATTCTCTCTCCTAACTATTCCTCCCACTCATTCTCTCTTCTATTTAATTCTTCATACTCACAACATTTAACCTATTTCTCTTTCTTACCTCACTTTCCTTAATTTCCACACCCAAAAAGTTGGTATCTATTGAACTGGGACGGAGGGAGTATATATATATATATATACTCCCTCCGTCCCGGCCGACTTAGGACTTTTTGCCATTTTGGGCGTCCCACCCGACTTAGGACGGCCCAAAATGGAAACCTTAAATCACTATTCTCTCCACTCATTCTCTCTCCTACATTATTTTAATACTCACAACACTATTATAATTTAATATTCCCTCCACTCATTCTCTCTCCTATTTTTAAATTACACTCACAATATTTACCTTTTTCTTAATCCCCGTGCCATTTCAAAAAATCCTAAGTCGGCCGGGATGGAGGGAGTATATATATATATATATATATATATATATATATATATATATATATATATATATATATAAAAGTGTGTGTGTAAAAGTGTGTGTGTGTGAACTCAAAAACAACAAATATTTTGATCAGAAGCTTTCTTTATTCCATCATGCATACAGTAACCTCATTGAAATTGAAATTGTGGCAATGTATTTAATTTCTTTGTCGCTTCTTCAAAAAAAAAATTGAAATTAATTAACAATAACAATGACAAAAATGATTCGGAGGTTTATGGTGGAACACTTTGCAAAACCCTCCTTTTTCGCATAGCGATTTGAAACAAAGTTCATTGCATCGTTCTTCATCTTGAGTTTCTGGAACACAACTTCCAATGTGGTTGTCATAACAACATTTAACATGCATATCTGTTGTGTTTGAAACATCACTTCCATGACAATCTGTTGTGGGAGAAAAAACACAATAAAATAATCAGTTTAACGATCAGTTCTTTCTATGCAAAAAGAATAGGAGTATTGTATTTCGGGAAAAAAGTTACATATTATTGAACAATGGAAAACAGTAAGCCTTCTTAAAAATTGTTTTTTTCTTTTTTTTTTTATCAAAAAATCTATTTTTTTCTAAAACTACAAAAAAGAGGTTTTTATGGTGGTCCGATATACGGTTAATAGCGTGTTTTTGTTATTAAAACTGCCAAATTTTGCCAAGTTTTTTACTTTCAAATATGTAGTTTTAACGTACTAACACACACCCGTAACAACAGTAAATTTGACACGTTTGACATGTCCCACAGTTTTTTGACTTAAAGAATTTAAGAAACGAGATATTAAAATTGGCAATTTAAAGTAGGAATCTAAGGATTTAAGGTCATAAAATTATTTTTCTAATAGTTAGAAAAAAACTAGTTTTTCACAAGATTTTATCAAGAAGAAAACCAGACTATTGGACCTTTAAATGAAGAAAAAACTGGTCAAGTAGAGTTTTTTTTGTCAGTATAAATCTTGTATTACTCTATGAAAATCTAAAATAAATTAAACTAATACAAAAGTAAATACAAACCTATGCAAAGCATGAATAGCATCATAAGGAAAATTGAATATGCAACTTTTGGTGTGGCCATCTCTATCTCTTCTTCTCTAAAATTTTAGGTTGGATTTCCACAAAGAGATTGATAGATATTACTTTGATATGAGACCATTTATTATGTTAATGATGTTTATATAATGATTTTGAAGTGATCAAATTCGGTAAGTAATTTTTAAAATAAAAATAGATTGTAAATAAATTGAATGTTAAAAACAATAAAAGAGTAATATTATGAAAATAGTAAAATACTTTACTAAAATTGTAGATAATACATGAACCAATCTACAATATCATCGTACTAATTGGGATAATTAATTGTGCAGTGATTATTTTTTATAGATCACATCTTTCTCTAAATTATTGTGGGTAATTAATTAAATACAATGTACTTTTAGTAGTATTATGATTAATTATGATTAGCTTATTTGTATAAATTTTCATACAAATCTTTCCAAATTAATTGAAGGCTTTTGGTTTATTAGATACTCCCTTCTTTTCAAGTTGATAGTTCCATATTTGAAATCTATTACATACTTTTATGACATTGGCTTTCCTATTTCTTATACACTATCCAATAAACTATTCCATTACTCTATAATAAATATTAGAGTTTATTGTTCATTTGAAATAAGTAGCATATTATAAAAGAGTAGGTTTTAGGGGAAGCCTGTTTCTCCATAAGTTATAAAAAGTCCACTTTAAAACAGTGAGTTTAGGCTTTAAAACACCAAGTTGATATATTTAAAAACAAGACTTTTTATTACTTATGGAAAAAGAGGTTTCCCCCAAAATTTTCTGATTATAAAATGGTGAATAGGTTTTCTGCGATTTTACAAAGGTATAAACACTTTAAAATACATTTATTTAAAATTATGATATTTATTATGAGATGGACAGAGTATCATATTTTAAAATTGAAAGTAAATTACAAATCATTTATAACTTATTTAATGAAAGTGCATTACTTAAATGAAATACCATTAAATTTATAGTGAACATTTAACTAAAAATAGGAAGTAATAATCAGAGAGTACTCTTATTTCTATAGTTGCTACAAAATAAGATATGGTTAAAATATAAATGTAAGGAAAAGTTGAAATTGAAATTCTATTACCTTACTTTTGTATGCATTTGCATATTGATTTTCAAGTTTTAATAACTCGATTTTATACCTTTATATTTATTGCAATATGGTGTAAAAATAGATAAAAGTTAAATCATTTTATAAAAAATATGGTGGATAAGAGAAAATAATATTAATTTATAATGTTCACTTTATAGATTAACTAATTCACTTTCTTTATTACTCTTTTCTCCGTCCCAATTTCACTTTTCTTGTAAGTTTGTTCAATTTTAAAATTTTTAGTTTACTTTATTCCTCAAATCCACAATGAAATCCACTTGGTACACTCACAATAACAACTCACTTACTTTTGCCTACCAAATTTCTCTCTTCTACTTTACTTTTCATATTTAGACCACATCCAATGATTTGGTGCAAAATTTGCACCATTTTCTATAATGTTGCAATTTTCGCACAAACTTCTCCAATAATTTACTTTAAATATTATGCTAAATAAAAATATTCTTAAAATATTCATTATTATTTTACTTATATAAATATATTACGTTATGAGTAGGTCTGCTGAGAAATGCGTTTCTCCATAACTATGAAGAAACGCGTTTTTAATAGCCAGAAGCTATACGTTTGATAATCAGAAGAAAATTTCTGGATATCAGTCTCAAAGGGTTCTGGATATCCAGAAGCTTTGAAACGGATATCCAGAAGCCTTTGGGCGGATATCCAGAAAAAATAGATTTGAAGCCAAATCCAAGGCCAAGACCACAAATTGCTTATTGAAGGTTTTACGGATATCCGAGAAACCTTCAAATGTATATCCAAACCATCAAATGAATATCCGAAACATTTTGAAAGTTTACGGATATCATTTGAAGGTTTCACGGATATCACTTTCATAAGCTTACGGATATCCTTTCAAAGGGTTACGGATATCCGAGACCTTTGAGACTGATATCCAGAAGTAACCATGGGACAAGGTCATGACCAATACAAAAAGTTTCTGGATATCCTTTCAAAAGGTTCTGGATATCCGTAACCCGTTTCTCCATAACTTATGAAGAAACGCGTTTCTCCCTAGATTTTACGTTACGTTATTTATACCCATATATCGGAATTTTTTTAAAAAAAAAAATTAAAAACTAGATAAAAGTTAAATCATTTTATAAAAAATATGGTGGATAAGAGAAAATAATATTAATTTATAATGTTCACTTTATAGATTAACTAATCCACTTTCTTTATTACTCTTTTCTCAGTCCCGATTTCACTTTTCTTGTAAGTTTGTTCAATTTTAAAATTTTTAGTTTACTTTATTCCTCAAATCCACAATGAAATCCACTTGTCCCGATTTCACTTTTCTTGTAAGTCTGTCCAATTTTAAAGTTTTTAATTTATTTTATTCCTCAAATGCACAATGAAATCCACTTCACACTAACAACTCACTTACTTTTGCCTACCAAATTTCTCTCTTCTACTTTATTTTTCATACTTAGACCACATCCAATGATTTGGTGCAAAATTTGCTTTATTTTCTATAATGTTGCAATTTTTGCACAAACTTCTCCAAGAATTTGCTTTAAATATTATGCTAAATAAAAATATTCTTAAAATATTCATTATTATTTCACTTATATAAATATATTAAGTTATTTATATTTTATATCATAAAATCTTTTCCCATATATCGGATTTTTTAAAAAAAAAAAATAAATTAAAAATTATATATATAAAGAGGAAAACGGGATAGAGCAACTCTATCATTTACACCAAATTTGGTGCAAAAAATAGAGTTTCTTCATAATAGAGCATGGTTTAGTGTTTCGTTGGAACAAAATAATATTATATCTTGAAATTTTAGAGTGACGTTGAAGATGCTCTTACAACTTTTTTTTAATGCCTATATAGTCAAACTAAGAAATTTAGTTTGGGACAGAAGTACTTTTTATACTTACAACATTTTTACTTTTTCTGAATAACCGTGTGTAGTCAAACTAAATTTTTTAATTTAACTAGACTACTATTTTATTCATTCATCATTACCACGTCTTTATTGCACCGCCCGCTACCATTTCCACCATCCTACCACCTTTACAAAATTTGGAACGTAAGTTTAGAACTGTTCTAATTGAGAGCAGTAGTAAACCATAGATGGCAACTTTTTTCAAGGTTTCAATTTTTTTTTGATGCATTAGATCAATTATCGAAAAAAATGGAGAATAAAATGAAAATTTTACTAATAGAATCAAAACAAATTGATTGAGATGGAAGAGTGTAACAGAGTTTTTATAATAGATTAAAAAGAAAATTATATCATGCGACAATTAGATTTGCACTGTGATATGACACTAAGTGTTGAGCCGTAAAATCGTCCCTTGTTCATGAGATAAATGTGATAGAGAAGCGTATATATATTACGAAGAATGTATCGGTAGATAAGAATTGATTGTTTAAAAAAATGGGTGATTAGGGGTATATATAAGTTGCACTCATTAATGATAAGATGAGGAAAAATCATGTAAGGTTGTTTGATCATGTGAAGCGGAAATCAAGTAAAGCATAGAGTAGGAGGTCAAAAAAGTGGAGAAATGATACGATTGTGAGGGCCAAGTAAAGCATAGACTAGGAGGTCAAAAAAGTGAAGAAATGATATGATTGTGAGGGTAGGGGATCGAAATACTAAAAAACATAAGTCGGTCTCTGGAGAAACACACGTTTCTCCATAACTTATGGAGAAACGTGTTCTGGATATCCAGAAGCTTTGGGATGGATATTCAGAAAAAAAAATTTGGGGCCAAGGCCAAATTCTAAATTTCTGGATATCACTTTCATAAGGTTCTGGATATCTAGTACATTGAATATTGATATCGAGAAGCCTTGGGACGGATATTCAGAAAAAAAAGATTTGAAGCCAAATCCAAGGCCAAGACCAAATTTATGATTCTGGATATCACTTTCATAAGGTTCTGGATATCCAGAATATTGAATATTGATATCCAGAAGCTTTGAAACGGATATCAAGAAAAAAAGATTTGGGGCAAAGGCCAAGGCCAAGACCAAATTTCTGATTCTGGATATCACTTTCATAAGGATTATTGAAAAATGTATGCGTGTACTTGGGATCAAATAAAATATGGCATTTGATGGATAAAAATCCCCTATTGTAATAAAATACTAGCAAATGCACTAGTTATCAATGTAGTAATATGTACAAACAAGGGTCAAATACACAGAGATTAGATAAAAAGAAGTTGATTTAAAGAATTGCAAATTAACCAACAGAACAATAAATTAAGGGGGGTTTTGGTTTTGATTTTTTATTAATCTAAAAAAGCAAGAATTGACGATTAAACTAGGTAAACAATTTGAATTAACCAGATTAATCAAGGGATTCACGGAATGGATTTCACAACAATCTTCACTCTATGTTATTTAATAATAAATGGATAAATCTCATTCAATGTTTCATTTACTAAATTAGGGATTGGGACGGTTAGGCCGGATAGCAATCCTATTACTCTCTTTATATTATTCTTTGAGTAGGTCTGTTGAGAAATACGTTTTTCGGTCCCTTATGAAAAAACGGGACTTGGTTTATCGCGCGACATACATAGCCCAGTTTCTGGATATCCTATTCAAAGCTTCTGGATATCCAGAACATTGAATATGGATATTCAGAAGCTTTGAAAAGGATATCCAGAAACTAAAATATTTTTTCTGGATATCCTTTCCAAAGCTTCTGGATATCCAGAACATTGAATATGGATATCCAGAAGCTTTGGAAAGGATATCCAGAAAAAATATTCTGGTTTCTGGATATCCTTTTCAAAGCTTCTGGATATCCATATGCAATGTTCTGGATATCCAGAAACTGAGGAAGTGATATCCAGTTGTTGTGGCTAAGTATGTCGCGCGACAAACCAAGCCCCGTTTCTCCATACGCGACGGAGAAACGCGTTTCTCCCCAGATTTTGTGTTATTCTTTTCGTAAGGTCCGATTAACATGCAAATAGTTTATTATGCATTTAAAAAATATTAGAACCTAGATATGTTTGACTTTCGCAATGTACTCAATTTAATCTAATCACCACAACAATAGTATATGTATAAACCTTCATACAAGTGCAAAAATTTATACCCAAGTAGTTAAAGATCCGAAACTATCTTAACATTAAGTTGAAACTCTAAATCGCAATTAAAATTATTGTGTTAAACAAGAATAAGATACATTGGAAGAATTAAATCATATATAAAATAGAGATATAATAGTTGTTACATTCAATACATGAATCTAAAGAAAATAGCTACTAAAAGCTATAAGAACAAAGACAAAGAAATAAATAAATAACATAAAAAGGGAAATATGATATATTTGCCCACGTACTTATCTATTTGACGCAAATATATCCTTCATCTTATTTTTCTGTACATATGCCCTCGTATCTGCGTTTAATAGCTAATTACGGGGGCAAATATATTATATTTCCCAATATAAAAAGTTTGAGTTGAATTCTTCAAGAAAAGATGTAAAACTAGAATTAAGTATGAAAAATTATATGCCTAGATGTTTTCTATTTATACTAAGACTAAAAAGGTATCAAAATTAGAAAAACAATAGGATTCCTTGTTTAAAAGGAAAATCTGATGTTTCTTGCCAAAATTCCCCAAAGGTCTCTCATATTTTTATAATTCTAGAAAAGTATTTCAATTTTTGCTAAATTCTCAAAAATCCCTAAAATTCCTAAAATTAATTCTCAACGGGTCCCTGGAATTTCGCAAAATACCCATCAGGTCCCTAGCTGGTGCGGCCGCCCATATGAGCTAAGTGTTCTATGTGTTTTGATTGTGTGGTTCGGTCGCACCGTATTATGCTGGGCGGCCACACCTTCTACATTTCGACTTGCACCTTTTCAACTGAATTTTCGGAGACCATAACTTTATCGTACAAACTCCGTTTTTAACATGCCATATATAGTTGAAAAGCTCTCGAGTAGTACTACAAACTCCGTTTTTAACATGCCATATATAGTTGGAAAGCTCTCGAGTAGTACTATCCAATGGAATTGGTTTCTCAGTATTCACATCTTTTCATGTTTCTCGAAATTCCTTTTTATTCCTTTGTTACTCCGGTTCAGATCATTCCGTTTTCCACTTTTCAAGTCCATAATATATGCTTATTTCCTCTTATTCTCTATACTAATAAACACTCTAAAACCACATTAAAACACTCGATGTTGAATATTAAATAAGTTTAAAAGAATATCATTTGAATGGGTAGAAACATATCTATCAATTACCCCCAAACTTATATTTTGCTCGTACTCGAGTAAAACAAAAACTAAAACAAAATACAACTACCTTCTAAACTAGAAAATATTAAAAGCGAAAACAATATTTATGGGATGTTCAAATCATATAAAGGATTGTTAGGCATGTAAGTATCAAATTCATACAAGCACACATAATTTACAAGACTTATCATGAACATGGAATTACAATTACATTGATACATCTAACTTATAATTCTCCACCACAGTATGAAACATTAATTATTAATGTGAGATCATCGTCACCAAAATAAAATATTTATAGGGTCACTTCTATCATGCTCTAAACCAAAAATAATAAGATGAAAATCTTGCATAAGGACACTCGTATGCATATTTAACCACAACTATCAACCCGTCTACTATTTAGGGACCAAATATGACATTTTAGGCTTGTAATATATAACAAAAATTGCGGGATAGGTTCATGATTACAAATGGAGGTAAAAGCATACAAAGTTATGTAAGTGAAACTTGGAAGCATTCATAATATATCATCAATTAAGTGTATCTCTGGGCTCACCTATTACAACCCATGTTTCAACAACTTAAAATTTTGCATACTTACATTAATAGGGGGTTGATCACATTCCTTTCTTTTCGGGGGCGTTTGGTTCGGTGGAAAAAAAGTGAAGGAATGGAATTGTCAATGGAATTGAATTCCTTAAGGAATTGGAATGGAAAAAAACTGGTTAACCCCCTCCGTTTGGTTGGCACGGAATGGAATGGAATTGTCATTCAATTCCTTGGCAAATCATGTTTGATTTGAAAATACAAATTATAGGAATGGAATGAAAGCATATAAAATGACCAATTTACCCTTTTAAAAAAAAAAATTTTTGGAGGGGGGTGGGGGATAGGTAGGGGGTATGCAAAATGAGTAAAAAAAAATTTTTCGGGGTGGGGGTGGGGTAGGCAGAAAAAAAAATTAAAAAAAAAATTTTTGTGGGGGTGGGGGGTGGGGGGTAGGGTGGGGGGTAGGGTGGGGGGTGGGGGTGGGGGGGTAGGCAGAAAAAAAAATTAAAAAAAAATTTCGGGGGGGGGGGGGGTAGGGGGGGGGGTGGGGGGTGGGGGGTAGGGTGGGGAGGGTAGGAAAAAAAAAAAAATTAAAAAAAATTTGTGGGGGTGGGGGGTGGGGGTGGGGGGTAGGGTGGGGGGTGGGGGGTGGGGTAGGCGAGAAAAAAAAATTAAAAAAAAATTCGTGGGGGTGGGGTAGGGGGTGGGGGGTGGGGGTAGGGGTGGGGGGTAGGGTGGGGAGGGTAGGCGAAAAATAAAAAAAAAAATTCGTGGGGGTGGGGGGGTGGGGGGTAGGGTGGGGGGGAGGGTAGGGAGAAAAAAAAATAAAAAACAAAATTCGTGGGGGTGGGGGGTGGGGGGTGGGGTGGGGGGTGGGGGGTGTGTAGGGGCTGGGTAGGGGCTGGGTAGGGGGTAGGGGTGGGTAGGGTTTGGGGGTATTTTGGTCAAAAAAAAAATTATTTTTTTTTCCATTGCCCTAAGGAATTGAACTTTCCATCACTTTTGTGAAGGAAAGTTGAATTCCTTCATTTGAAGGAATTCAACTTTTCTTCGGAATTTTTTTTTTAAAATCCTTGAACCAAACAGGGGAAAGGAATGGAAAAGAGGGAGTTTTCCATTCCTTTCCCCCACTTTCCTTCCAACCAAACGCCACCTTCATTGTCACTTTGAATCACAATTTTCATAACATACAAGAGGGCAACACTTTTCAGATTTTCGTCATCTTTTCTTTCTTTTCTTTTGCTTTGCATATATAAAGATCATGAAAAATATTATCCACTAAATAATTTGCAAATGCCCCTTTTTTCAAAAGAATACATGACCATTTTCTTTCATTTGTTGACCTCTTTCCACTCAATCTCTTGATTTTCCAATCACAACCCACAATTTTTCATTCATTTCCTAGTTTCACTTTCTTAAAAAGGTGAGAAAATAGTGTATAAGTGTAAGGGTAACAAAATGAAGGCGAATTGTGGTCTAAGATAATCTCTCACTTTGTGAGAGATTTCCATTTTTAATGAATTTTAAAAGGGGTTATATCGAAAAATTTTATAAGTGACGAGAAAGTTAAAGTCTCACAAAAGGTTTCAAAGAAAATAGTCATATATCACTTCCCGAGCCTATTTGATTTGTTATTGATAGTCATGTAAACATGTTCTAGGGCTCCAAGAATGTCAAAATGGTCCTATAAAGGATTACTAAGTTGGTAACGATGATCAAGAAAATATAAATGAAAGTGAAAGTTGAATTAATTATAATTCACTTGTTTCAATATAATTATATCCCCATATTGATAATAATATTTAAAATTCATAATTAAACACTCTCAAATCATGATATACTTTAGTCAACATCCAAAAACATGAAAATAACAATTTTTTAATCTTTCAATGTTTTTTGGGTGACACTATTTACACTTATATATAAACTCACAAAGTCGAAGAGATCTACCTCTAAACTCAAAACATACTATGTACTCAGAGCTTAAGAAATGGAATCATACCTTAGCTTAAAAATATGACATGACACAACAAAAGATATAAATAAAGCAAAGTAAATCGTACCATGTTGGGTTGCCTCCCAATAAGCGTATTTGAAAATAATATCTTTTTTTGGACAAGAAAAATGGGCAATTGAAAACATCTTTAGGGACTGATGGAGTATTATTTTTGTATTTTGAATTATTATTATTTTTTCCAAAATTTCTTTCCACCTATTTCTTCTTTTAAATTTTCTTAGCTTTATATTATTAATATTAATATTAATAATTTATTTTATAAATATACTTTTTTAAGGAACAATTTTTTATTTATATAAAAAAATTCATTACAAATAAGATTATTTCCCATTTTATAAATGCAACATTTATTTTATTTTAGAATGGAATAAAAAGCAAAATAAACCCTTTTGTTATGGGATGGAGGACTATTAAACTGGAGTGTAAAAAGGGCTAATAGCACTCTAAAGTTTCACATGAATTGCAATTTAGGTACTAATGTTACAATTTTAGTAATTTAGTGCCTAATTTTAACATTTTGTAGCAAAATGGGTCTTTTTTGAATTGTCATAGATGGAAGGTAATAAAATAAATGGAAAATCTAACATGCTTGGGTAAAGAAGGGGCAGTTGATGATATTGCCCACTTATGGCATCAGTGTCTAGGAATTTGGAGGTATCAAATATGTTGAAAATGGTGGCATCTTGCTAAGTAAGGGAGGGGAGTGGAGGGGTGGGGTTATTTGTATTGAAGGTAGAAGGTATTAGGAGTAATAACGAAACAGAAGCAACAACGTACTGCTAGTGAGGCTTGCGCCTCAGCTCTCATCAGGCTGCCGCCTCACCTTGTTGTTGTTGGTACTGCCAGTGAGCCTGGTGCCTCACCTCTCACTAGGCTGCCGCCTCACCTTGCTGTTGTTGGTGATTTACTTTCCTAGTTGGTTTAGATATATAATCATATTTGTTTCCTATTTTCTTTTCCTAGTTCTTCAGCAAGTCTGTTTTACAATCCTTGTCATATTAGAGTTAGTATTAGTACCATATTTACTTCCTTTGTTATATATAAATAGGGACTTACAATATCAATAAAAACTAAGATAGTTTTTCAATTTATATCTTTGGGAAAGGAAGTGGCCGTCATTGTCTTACTTTCTTGGTGTGGAGGTTATTCCCCATCCCAATGGACTCTTCCTTAGCCAACACAAGTATATTCAAGATCTACTATCTCGTACCAAGATGATGGATGCCAATCATGTGGCGACTCTAATGACACCAGGCTTGACACTTTCAGTTGGCATTGGGACACCTTTGCCGAATCATAGTGAGTACCGATCACCTCTCTCACTCGGGTTGATGTTTCATTTGTGGTCAATCGGTTATCACAATTTATGCAACAACCAACAGATATCCATTGGACTGCTCTTAAAAGATTACTTCGTTACTTAGTTGGTACTAGTTCTCATAGGTTACTTCTTCGTTCCAACTCTCCTTCTACACTTCATGTGTTTACCGACACAGATTTGGTAGGGGATAAGGATACATATGTATCAACAACGGGTTACTTGGTTTATCTTGGGTCTTATTTTCTTTCTTGGAGCTCTCGAAAGCAAAAAACGCTTGCTAGATTATCCACTGAAGCCGAGTACATGGCTGTTCCTGCAGCCAGCCGAAATTGTATGGATTCAAAACTTATTGTGTAAACTTCAGGTTGCGCCTACCTCTATTCCGGTTATCTATTGTGATAACTTGGGTGCTGAAATTACCCGGATCGCGTGCGGAGGACGCGGCGAGTGACATTTCGCGGACTTGGAACCTCGCCCGGAAAATGAAAGGGAGAGTCGCCACGCCATTTTGTATTATGAGCCCAAACTTTGAAAATGGCTTTGAAAAAGTGTGACATTTTGATTGGTAGCCAAAACTTGAAAAAAGGCTTTGAAAATGTGACGTTTTGATTGGTAGCCAAAACTTGAAAAAAGGCTTTTTAGGACCAGAGATTGTTAGGTTCGGAGGTCATGTTACGTTTCGGGAAGAGTATATTGAGATCGCTCGAAATTCCTCGTATGACGAGTCTTTCTACCTTTTTCGAAATTGTGTGCGTGTGTGTGTTGCATTTTGAAAAGGAGCTTGAATGACAAGCTTTAATCTTGGTTTGAATGTCAAACGTTGATTTGTGGTAAAAGGCGAGCGTTTGAATGACAAACGTCGGTTTTGAGTTTTGAGAAGAGGGTTCAAATGACGAACTGAAATCTTTAGTTTGAATGTCAAACGTTGATTTTAATGAAAGGGGCATTTGAATGTCAAACGTCGGGTTTTGAGTCGAAAATGAGCGTTTGGATGCCAAACGTCGATTTTGTGTTGTTTTGAAAACGGGGTTCGAGACAAACTTAAATCATTAGTTTGAATGACAAACGTTGATTTTAATGAAAGGAGCGTTTGAATGTCAAACGTCGGTTTTGTGTTGTTTTGAAAAGGAGTTCGAATGACGAACTCCGGTTTTGAACTGGGCATTACATTGTTACCAATTTCATGAAAAAAGGCATTTAATGATATGCGATCGACAAGTCATTTTGTGACTCGGACTTTTGTAAGTAAATACTATCACCTAAATTCATTTTTCAAAACCATCGGAAAAACTTAATCTATTTTGACTTAGGATGACTTTTAGGTTTTGAACCGATAGGCGAACTATTTCGAAGCTAAGCCAAACGGCTCGAACTTGTAAATGACAGTATTTAAAGTGCGGTATCAACGGAACAATAAAGATGCGATCGACGAGCCAAACGGCTCGGATTTGTAAAGGTACATAAATTAAATGACAGTATCGACGGATCAAACGATCCGGATTTTGTAAATGACGATCACGAACCAAACGGTTCGGACGGTAAACATACGAATCGACGGATCAAACGATCCGGACTGTAAATGACATAAACGAAAAAATGGGGCCGGAACGCCGTTTTAACCCAAAATTACTTCTCTTACGGGAGAGAAGATGATTAAGGGGTAAAACGTATCGAGCCTAGTAGACGGTGTTACGTCTACATTTAGAGCGTTTCGACCGGATCGAAACTAGCGTTTGATGCGTAAATCAAGGCGGAACAGAGATTTAGAGAGAGAGAGAGAGTGTTACCTATGGCTAGGGGTTGACTCTTTGGCTCGGTTTACGTATACGGGATACGGTTTTGGTGTTTGAAAGGTGTTTCGAGGTTGTTTAGTTCGTGTTTGGTCGAAAAATGGAATTTTAACATAAATTGAGACAAAACGGGGCTCGGAAGGGGGTGAAACTGCTTTGGGCCGTGAGGTTTGAGAGGGGTAATATTTTTCCTTCTTTTTTTTTACAAATGAAAGCCCTTGTATTTAAGGGGTGAAAATGCAAAACAGGCCAGAGGGCCTAAGGCTCAATTTGGGGGGTTTTGGGTATTTTGGAAATTTGGAGGACTTAATGAGAATTCTGGTTCTTCAAGTAAAACAGGTCGGCCGGCCTATGTCTCAATTTTAGGGGCATTTTGGTATTTTCACCCTCGAATTTGATTGATGTTGATTTGGGGGCTTGTGCATGCATGCCAAGTATCCCGATGAGTCACCAGGGCTAGGGTTTTTGTCCTGTTATTCCCGGTTTTGTCCGTTTTTTAAATAATTGTCCAGAAAATGTCCCAAACGCTCCTGGAAAGTGCCGAAAAGTGCATTTTTCGGGGAAAGTTGTACTTTTACGTGTGATAACATGTGTTGAGTACACTTTAATGTCGGGATGCACGGGGCAGTCCCGGGATGTCTCGTTGACTCGGGAATGGGGAGTTTAACGGGTTCCGGTTAACCTGGGAAGGGCCAGTTAACGGATTTCGGTTAACTCTTAACGAATTTTGACGATCATGATTTGGGTACTTATAGTAGCCCCTCAGCGACATCACTTTTGAAGAAAGTGGGGTAGTTAAAAAAGATAAGGGTCCAAATCGGGGGATGCCTTACTTGGAGAGACCTGAGAGGTCAGCTGGCTGGACCCTTAGCGAGAGGATTCCTACGTATCCCGAGCGGGAATCAAGCCGATCGTAGTTCGTAGGTGCGAGCTTATTTCTTAGGGGCCTCGACCTCTGGGGGAATGATTAGGAGGAGTTTGTCCTGGTTGAGATTGATTCGGAGGTGTCTACACCTAAGTGAGACTATTAGGAGGCGTCTGAACCTACGGGAGACTATTCGGAGGCATTCTAACCTGAGTGGAGACTGTTCGGAGGCGTCTGATCCTACAGGAAACTATTCGGAGGCGTTCTAACCTGAGTGGAGACTGTTCGGAGGCGTCTAATCCTACGGGAAACTATTTGGAGGTGTTCTAACCTGAGTGGAGACTGTTCGGAGACGTCTGATCCTATGGGAAACTATTCGGAGGCATTATAACCTGAGTGGAGACTGTTCGGAGGCGTCTGATCCTACGGGAAACTATTTGGAGGCGTTATAACCTGAGTGGAGACTGTTCAGAGGCGTCTGATCCTAAGGGAAACTATTCGAAGGTGTTCTAACCTGAGTTTCTGAAAGGGTATGGGAAATTTCCGTCCCTGACAGCGTATTCTGAAAGGATGTGAGAAATGTCCGTCTCTGACGGCGTATTCTAAAAGGATGTGAGAAATGTCCGTTACTGACGGCGTATTCTTGAAAGGATGTGAGAAATGTCCGTTACTGACGGTGTATTCTGAAAGGATGTGAGAAATGTCCGTCCCCGACGGCGTATTCTGATATACGGAGGAAGCGGGATCTCGTGTTGGGGATTCGACGGAAATGACGGTCGAAGAGGGATTATTGTGCGGGCTTACGTTGATTTGCCGCTCGTCTTTTGTCTACTGGGGATATGGTGTTCGGGCTTACGATGATGGCCGAAGAGGGATTGTTTTGCGGGCTTATACCGATTGCCGCTGAAATGAGGTGGTCGGGCTTACGATTGACGGCCGGGGAGATGATTGTTTACCTGCTGGGGAAACAGATACTCGAACTTACTATGATGGCCGATTTACCTTCTGAAGGTGGTAATGAGATTTAACATCCAAAGAAAGAATGTTAGTGAGGACTAACGGGAATTTTAACGTCTGGAGACGTGAATGAGATTTAACGTTCGAAGACAGAATGTTAGTGAGGACTAACGGGAATTTTAACGTCTGGAGACGAAAATGGGATTTAACGTCCGAAGACAGTTTGAGATTTAACGTCCGAAGACAGAACGTTAGTGAGGACTAACGAAAATTTTAACGTCTGGAGACCGGAATGGGATTTAACGTCCGAAGACAGAATGTTAGTGAGGACTAACGGGAATTTTAACGTCTGGAGACGGGAATGAGATTTAATGTCCGAAGACGGTTTGAGATTTAACGTCCGAAGACAGAACGTTAGTGAGGACTAACAGGAATTTTAACGTCTGGAGACGGGAATAGGATTTAACGTCCGATGGCGGTTTGAGATTTAACGTCCGAAGACAGAATGTTAGTGAGGACTAACGAGAATTTTAACGTCTGGAGACGGGAATGGGATTTAACGTCCGAAGACGGTTTGAGATTTAACGTCCGAAGACAGAACGTTAGTGAGGACTAACGGGAATTTTAACGTCTGGAGACGGGAATGGGATTTAACGTCCGAAGACAGAATGTTAGTGAGGACTAACGGGAATTTTAACGTCTGGAGACGGGGCGTTAGAAATGTTTAACTGGATATTTAACCTCGAGAGAGGGGTGTTAGAAATGTCTAACTGGGAAATTTTTTACTTTTGAGGAAAAAGTGTCAAATTCGGAATTTTGGAAAGATGAGGGGCTGAATTGGCATTTGGGCCAAAATGGCCCATGGCGTAAAAAAGGCCGGACGGCCTTGAGTCAAAATGTCCATTTTTAAGGACGGCTATCGGCCATTTTGAAACAGAGGGAGAAAATCGTGAGGAAGAGAGAAAAGAGAGAAAATCTTGCCATTTTTTTGCGAGTTTTGTTCAAATCTTTGAAAGATTATCACTATGGAAGCGGGATTAGGACGAAGGGGTCGACATGGGAGGACTGACACCGAGTGGGCGAGGCTAAAGAGGACGGTGCGAACCACCACTCTTCCCTTGGATCCAACCGAGTTTTATCCGGCTCGTGATTGCCACAAATCCAAGGAGGGGATCCCGAGGAAGGTTAGCATCCTCTAAATTCCGTCAATTTTTAGAATTTGCATTCTTGAATTTTAGGAATTTTGACTAGAATTGAGTTAGGGTTCTTGGTGCCCGATTTGGGGCTTTTGACCTTGCGATGCCCCTTTGTTGAAATTGACTGTAGTTTAGTTCAATTGACGTTATGGGTAAACAACGTAGAAATTTTGGTAGAAAAATTTCATGTCTAGGGGCATTTTCCAAAATTAAAGTAAGTTTAATTCAGGACGGAGTAAATTTTAAAAGTTTCGATTTGGACGGGTTTTTCGAAATTTTTTGAAAGTTTCGGGTTAGACGGATTTTTCAAAATATTTTGAAAGTTCCGGGTTCGACGGCATTTTCGAAAAGTTTTGAAAGTTCCGATTTGGACGGATTTTTTGAAATGTTTTGAAAGTTCCAGGTTTGACGGATTTTTTGAAATGTTTTGAAAGTTCCGGGTTCAACGGATTTTTCGAAATGTTTTGAAAGTTTTCGGGTTCGACGGATTTTTCGAAATGTTTTGAAAGTTCCGGGTTCGACGGAGTTTTTCGAAATGTTTTGAAAGTTCCGGGTTCGACGGGGTTTTTCGAAATGACTTGAAAGTTTGGGGATTCTGAACCGTTAATACTTCGATTGGGACGAAAATATTTTTAGGAAAATGAACCATATCTCTGTGCTGATATATTTTCTGTGATTTTGATATGTGCCTGTGCATTTTGTGTACGTTATCTTTGTAGTAACATACTTTTGCCGTGTTCACCTGCAGGGGCGAGGGTCGGTTGATGTGTCCACTATGAAGAGCAGAGGGGACGTTGAGGCAGTCCGCGAGCTGTGGGAAAGGTTCCCGGATGAGGCTCGTGACGGTGGGAGGAGTCCACGGCAGTTCGTGGTTGACTCCAGCTTAGGCAGCTTTATCAGCGCGATGGCCGCGGCAGCTTCGACGCAGAGGGTGAAGGTGCTTCACGTCGCCCTGAGCGAGTACTGGTGGGATACGACCCACACGTTTCATTTCAGGTGGGGGGAGGCGACCGTGACGCCTACAGATTTTACTGCGATTACTGGGTTGTCGCTCCGGGGGCAACCCTATTGAGTGGTTTGATGGTTTCACCAGGGAGCAGTTGTCGGGACTCCTTGGTTTTGATATTACCGACGCCAGGGGCCTTGGTATTCGGTATAGGCCGATGGAGGCACACTTGAGGAGGGGCATCGAGGAGTATCTGGCTGGCTCCGAGAGGATGACAGCAGAGTGCTTGGCTCGGGGATTCTTGTGGTTTGCTTTGTCAGCAACCCTTTTTGCCAATGCTGACACGACGTGTCAGTTTGCTTTGCTTGGTTCCCTGATCAACCTGGAGGCCGTGAAGGGTTTTGCCTGGGGAGAGGCTGGTCTGGCCGAGCTCTTCTATGCCTTGGACATGTGTTCTCGTGGAGAGGACAACTCATTCTGCTGCTTTCAGTTCGCGTTAGATGAGAGTTTCTTTCTTTTTTTCTCTTCCTTGTCTCGCTTATACTTGTATGTATCTGCTTTGTACCTGACATAACTTTCCTGGCGTTTGACAGGTGTGGCACTTTGAGGTGTTTCACCTGCATAAGTGGGATACCAGGGAGGCATACACTCTCTTATTTCCTGCCATGCTTACTTGGCAAAAGGCGGGGCAGAAGCCGGTGAAGTCAAGGGAGAGCACCCGCTTGACTTACGAGGAGGTGTCTTTGGCTCTGGATCGAGACTTTTCTTCGAGGATCAACTTGACTTGGTGGAGTCGATTTGATCACTTTGTGGTGCAGGCTTCCAGGGAGATTACGTGTCAGTGGAAGCTGCTAGTGGGGCTTCATTGTGACGTCTGTACTTGGGCGGGAGGGTGTCTTGCCAGTACGCTCCGGGATCTGGTCCCTTGGTTCCGAAGGATCCGCCTCTTCATATGCAGTATCCTCTGGCCACAGTTGGGGAGGAGTTGCAGCGATATAGGCAGGGTGTGCCTCACGTCGAGAACATCATAGAGGATGCCACTATGATATATTTCGGAGGGTGAGGCTGAGGAGCCCACAGGTGATGGATAGAGAGGGTGAGGACCCTGTACGTCCCAGAGATTTCTCGCTTCCCCGCACTCAGTTGGCATTTGAGGATGCTGGTGGTTCTCGTAGGCGGCTGATTCATAGGCGGCTGATGATTCCTATTTCGGAGCAGGCGAGGCCTCGATACAGGGTCGAGCCCAGTGCTTCGGTGAGTGTTTTGCTTTTTGCTTTTCGGTATTTGTAGTAGCATTCTGAAAATGTTGCATCTGTGCTGTTTGTTTGTCTTTTGATGGGCTTTCCTGGTTTGCAGGTTTCTGGCCGTACTTACGATCAGGCCGTAAGACGTTTGGACGGGATGACTAGCTACGCCAGGAGGCTTGTGGACTTCCTTCAATGCGTTTCTCGGAGGAGTGCGGTTTTTCATGAGCCGATGCCTTCCCGGCCTTCTACTGTAAGAGACCCATCTGCTTCCATGACTGGTGGCGCAGATGTCGGGCAGGGGTTCAGCCAGTTCTCTGGGTGAGACTACTGGGTTTGGATTTCACCACTCCTCGTATTCGGGATACGAGTAGGGAGAGTCCTCGGGAGCACAGGCGCGGAGCTGTAGCTTTTCGTATTACGGTCTTAAGGAGTTTGCGGATTATCTGTCCACCGCGGATCCGGCTGCTGCAGGGCAGTACTTTGAGTGCTCGGATGACGAGCAGGACTCTGAGTAGTCCCATTGATTTCTTTTGTTAGACGATTGCGTGCATCGTCTGAACATTGTTTTGTACTTTGTAAGACCCATGGGGCAAACTCTTGTACATTTTGAGTATTTATTATGATTACCTTCATTTATTTTTGGCAAATAAGCAAGTAGGTTGATCAAAAATAAACGATAATGAGACATGCATTAAATAATAAAATTTGAGATGGCAAAATTTATATCTACATGCACTGTTATTAATTAATTGCACTGTTGCACGAGCCCGGGGCGGATGTGGTGTCGGCAGTGTTTGATTTGATCACGGGTAAATGTTGCTTTGGACAAGGCTTGAACAGGGAGGCCTTTGGAAATGTTGACAAAAATTGGTGTAGCTGGCTGCAGAGTTAACTAGGTCAACCTGAAAAATAGGCCGACCTATGACTCAGTTTCAGATTGTTTAAATTGCAGTCCAGTTTCTGCAATTAGGAGATTTCGTGCTTGTTTCTGAAGCAGAAACCGATTTCTCTCCTAAATTCCTCGAAGTTTCCTTTGTTTCTCATGGCTAAATTTCCAAGGTTGTCGTCTCAGATGCAAGAACGATTCTTGGAGAGGTCCCAGACGTGGGTACGGCACCACACGATGCAGAGTAAGGGTTTTTTTTCGAAGATTGTTATAGGATGAAGGCGGTTTGGGCTTTGAAGGAGCTCATACCGGATTGGGATCTTCTGAGAGCTGCGGCTCGTTTCTGAGACGAAAGGAGGCACATGTACAGCTTCTCATACAACGAGATTACGCCCACACTTGAGGATTTTCGGGCTATCCTTGGGGGACCTGAGGCATAGCGAATTGTTCTTCCTTTAACGGGCAGCCTGACCACCGTTGAGAAGTTGATGTCCCTGCTTGGCATTTTAGCTAAGGAAGCATGTGGGATGCTAATACCAAATACGGATCATGTCGACATTTCGGGGCTGCCCGATAGATTTGCCGGTGCTGATGGGAGCATTTCTGCGTGGGACGCTTTTGCTCTGTGTGCGATTGCTACTTTGTTCACATTCACATCCTTGGGGGTGTGCCACCACAGTGTACTGGACCTGGTGAGGCAGTGCCGGAGCGGAGGAGACATCGTGCCTTTGATCTTGGGCGAGACATTCCTTGGCATAGGTCGGATGGCGACCGGTAGCCGATACATGTGGGGAGGGAGTCCCGCCATGCTTACTTTGTGGTTGAGGGAGCGGTTGCAAATGATGCCCGAGGTACCAGCGACATGTGATCCCTGGTCTTTTTCTCGATGACCCTTGGTGATAGGAGGCAATCAGGGTGAATTGGAGCTTTGGATGGCCAAACTCCGCACACATCATCTGCGATGGTGGGTTCCTCACTGGAAGTTACAGACTTGTCGGACCGTTCAGGAGGGTCTTCTCATTGTCAGAGTTTCGGGGGTGTCCCAGTCTTCTTTCTACATTCCATCTTTGGTGTTGCAGCAGTTCAGGCTGGAGCAGGTGCCATTGACGAGCTTGAGTAATGCTGGTACCTTTGAGGTAGGATCGCTCCTCATGGAAGATCCTTCGACGCCATTGCTTTTCATGTGGTTGTGGCAATACGAGTCTTTTCCTGCTAGGGTTCTCTTTCACCAGAGAGGGAGCACTGTTCTATCCACTCGGTATTTGAACTGGTACGAGGAGTGTATAGGAGAGACACAAATAGCTATTTTGTGGAGACGAAGTGAGCTATTGGGCCTTGACTACCGTGACAGCTCAACTTTGAGGAGGTCTGAAACGATGGCGAACCCTCATGATTGTACCGGGGATGATATGGCTGACTATGAGGCCCATGCTAGTCGGATGGCCGATCAGAGCATGGATATGACGACTCGAAGAGAGGCAGCTCGTGATAGAGCCAGGGAAAGGGCTGCGTTGGCGGCCGCAGGTTTGACAGAGGCATCGGGAAGGGTCCCAGAGCCAGGTAGAAGGACTACGGGGATATTCCCTATGAAGGCGAAGAATACCCACCGTGGGAAAGGGAAGGGGAAGAAAGACGAAGGACCGAGTACAAGGGACTAGGTTGACCTTGCTATTCGGAATATCCATCCATTGTCATTCCAGACACATTAAATTGATCAATGTTTTATTGTTGTTTTGCTAGCGTGTAGCGAGTCAAGAGTAGACCGTGCTTGAACTCATCAAAGATTGTTTTAACCGTAATGAATTTGTAGGTTAAATTTAAGAGTTTTTCGAAACACAAGCGATTGGTGTTGTATTTGAAATTTTATTTGTTTTTGAGACCGAACCAATGATGGCTGCCTGCGTTCCCCTTTTACAATTGGACTAAGGGGCTCAGGTCACCGTAGTTCGACACTTTTAGGTGAAATTTGAGAAAAAGACAAAAGAAGTGCGACCCTATTTTTTACCTAGATCATTTTCGGGAATGTATCTAGTTGGGTGTTACTCTTTTAGAACTTTGATTTTACTGAGGGGTGGTGTATGGGGAATGAGAGTTGACTCGTGTTCTTCCTCAAACAAAGTATCTGTGGAGCTTGCTTCCGTTCACGAGGTTAACGAAAGGGTTTTTGTCCAAATCTGCTAACTTCATGGCTCCTCCGGAGAAGATTCTTTGTACCACGAACGGACCTATCTAGGTAGGCTCCCACTTTTCGAGGGGATTGGTCTGTGTAGGAGGCTTTTCCTTAAGCACCAAGTCATCTTCTCTGATGTCTCGGATCTTGACTTTCTTATCAAATGCTCGGGCCATCCTGCTTTGGTAGGCACGAGTATGCTCCATGGCTTTCAATCTGCGCTCGTCGAGTAGAGCTAGTTCGTCGTGACGACTTTGGAGCCATTCGAATTCTTTGATTCCGTTCTCCAAGAGGACTCGGAGGGATGGAATTTCCAATTCAACTGGTAACATTGCTTCCATTCCGTATGTGAGTACGAAAGGAGTCTCCCATGTGGCGGTTCTGACTGATGTTCTGTATTCCCAAAGGGCTAGATGTAGCTTTTCGGGCCAATCCCGACCTCCGACGGCCATCTTTTTTATTATTCTTGCGAGAGTCTTGTTTGCTGCCTCCACTGCACCATTAGTCTGTGGTCTGTAGGGAGAAGACTTGTGGCGTGTAACTCTGAACTCGGTCAACAGTTGGTCACAATCTCCTTCGAAGTGGGTTCCATTGTCGGATATGTTCTCGTTGGGCACCCCGTATCTGCACATGATGTTCTCTTTGATGAATTCGACCACTTTCTTATAATTCAGTACTTTGTATGATCTGGCTTCTACCCATTTGGTGAAGTAGTCGACTGCGACTAATATGAACTCGTGACCATTGCTCCCTGGCGGAGTAATTTTGTCAATGACGTCGATTCCCCATGTGGCGAAAGCTCGTGAGGAGGAATGTGATTGAGGTTGGAGAACCATTGACATTTGTCGCAGCTTCTGACGAACTGGATGCAGTCTGTTTCCATTGATACCCAATAGTATCCCATACGGAGGATGATCTGTGTCAATGCTCTGGCGTTCATGTGCGGACTGCAGGTTCCGTTTTGAACTTCGTTCATCAGCTCGCTGGCTTTTTCTTTATTTACATACCAGAGGAGTGGTCCTTGGTGGCGCTTCTTGTATAACATACCCCCCAGAATGACAAAATGGGATGCCAGGCGCTTTAGGGCCATCATGTTTTTGGCTATGATCCCTTCTTTGTATTTTCCATCTTCATTTGTGAAGGAAGCTTCTCCATTTTGGAGGTACTGGTAGATTTGATTGTACCAGGGTTCGTCGATCGGTTCGTGTTCAACTTCGATCTCACAGCAATAGGCGGGTGTTTCCCATCTGCCTATTCTGAGGGGTTTTACTGATTTCCCTTCGAGAATTTCGACAAGAGATGCTAGGGTGGCCAGGGCATCTGCGAAGCGGTTCCTGTCTCTTGGTAAATAGTGGAAAGAGATGTCCTTGAACTGAGCAATGAGCTCCTCCATGTACGTGTGGTACTTCTGGAGGCCAGAATCTATTGTCTTCCATTTGTTGGATACTTGATTGATGATCAATGCTGAGTCTCCGTATACTTCCAGTTCTGTGATGTTGCGTTCAAGAGCGGCTTCTAGGCCGGCTGCGCAAGCTTCGTATTTTGCTGCATTGTTGGTTGCTTCAAAATTCAGTTTGATGGCTATGGGAGTGTGCTCGTCTTTAGGATCGACCAGAAGCATTCCAATACCATTTATGTGGGCGCCTCCCAACTCCCGGAACCTATAAACTCGTGTCCCAGGATGGAGGGTCCCAAATTGCCTTCTTTAAAAAAAACTTTTCTTTACATTACTTGAAAAGTATAACAACCCTTTTTCAAATCAATTTTAAAATAACCCCTCTACTCGGAGGTGATATAAAAACATGTTTAATCAGTTATAACCTGTATAAGTTACAAGTACTACAACTGTAAAGGCTTACACAAGCCAACGTTAAAACAAACCAATCCCAAGTTTAATTACAACACAACACAACTGAAACATGTTTATAAAAGTTTTATATACAAAACTTTTTCCAAAAGAATAACAACCACAATCACACATACCCTGATAACCCAAAAGATGTCCAAACTCCTTTCCGGCCTCACCGGTCCGGTCCTCCTGTCTCAGCGGGATCTAAACCAATAAAGGGAGAAGAGGTGAGAATAAATCTCAGCAAGCTATTATGTATGCAACAATATACCATACAATATGCAACACATAAATAGGTAGCTCAATATCACATATGCAACACCTAAACAGGTTGCTCAATATCACATATGCAACACCTAAACAGGTTGTTCACAATCACACTGGTAAAGCGGTAAACACATTCCGTTACCTTCTCTTTACCTTTCCCATCTGAATCATATGTAGTACAACGGTGGGAGTAATACTCCGCTCATTTGTGAACTGCTGGTGCATATTCACGTCTTATACGACCCCTTACAGAGATCCATATAAGATATCAGCAATCTTAGGAACTGACTGCACATATCCATAGAAGATGTACCCCCAATCTGTGGCCACAGCAGGGGAAGAGGTCACAGGTATAAGGAAATCTAAGCACCTTATGAAATATTTTCTCATAAGTGATAGTATTCCATATACCCCCAAGGATCAGCTGATATAACCACATTCAAGCACATACTAGATACATGAAAATATATCCACCCCATGGGATATCAATACATAACATGGTACTTATTCCTCATGTTAAACAAATCACAATAGTGCAACATATATTTAAACACTATTGAATAATAACAATCCAATGACATGGTATTAATACTCATGCTCAACCAAATGAACACAGTGCAACACGTATTTAACACTATGTGCACAACAAATCATGAATATGTAATCATATATGGGCACAATGTAAATCAAGTAAGCCCTACATATTCATTACATACTATTTAATCCAGTAACAGGGTATTAATACTCCTGCCCAAGCCAATAAAGTAGTGCAATATACATTTCACGCAATATATGAACCAATAACCCTATACAGGTCACCACGTAGGGGTACAATATAATATAAGTAGCCCTACGCATTTATAATATAACATTAAACACCTTCTATAAAGGTTCCATATTCAAATACCAAGTTTTTATCAACTTTGGTTAACCATTTACATTGCCTTCCAACCAATTTCAGGACAATATTTAAAGCTCTTCCCAATATCAATTTGGACCATTTAAAGTTCCATGGTATAGTACTAAAGTTGTACTAGAATCATAGTTGAAGAGTGTTCAATTATATACTGGTTAGACTAGGTTTTCAAAGCTTAGAAAATGGATCAGAGGCTGCAGGGCAGGGCACGACTCATGCCCTAGGGCACAACTCGTGCCCAGTTACACCCCATTCAGAATCAGTCATCCCCAATAAGGCACGACTCCCCCATCCTGGCAACCAGTGTCGCATGACTTCACTGGCCATGGGAACGACTCGTGCTTAAGGGCACGAGTCGTGCCCTTTCCCAGAAACGGCTGTTCATGCTGAAACATCAGCAGAACAAAGCAAAGTAACACTTCCCTTCATACCCTTTCCAGTCAACTCAATTTTACCAAGTCTAACCATCAGTATAAGAGCTACAACCATTAAAACATACTATCTCCAAGCCATATACCATCTTATAACACCTTTCTAAATGGAACCAAACCATATTTTTCACCTCCTTCATCCTAGCTATTTCCACCCTATAGGTTCATCATTTTACAAGCCACAAAACTTGTCAAGAATCATCAAGAACACATTATATACTCATAATATCATCTTTATATATATTATGAACAAGTATAGAATGGAATCATAATAACTTACTAAAATTTATCAAAATAAAAGGAAGATTTGATCGGCTATACTTGCTCTAATCAACTCCCTGAGCAATAATTTGAAGTCGGAATTGAAAACGGATCAACGGTTGATTTGCTAGGATTTTCTGAAGGTAACCCTAGGTTATGGGATGATACGTAGTACTGAGAGAGAGAAAGAAAAAAACTGAGAGATTAATTGCTTCTGGGAGAATCCTTAAGGATATTTATATAAACCAATTTCCAACTAAGCTCCTCCAAGTTCTAACTTCTACAATCCTATACCTTAAACTTATTTTTACACATAAGCTCCTCAAACTTTCTATAACACTTCATTTCAAATTTCAAATATCATCACTTTACTATATAAATTCCCATTTATTCATTTAGACATTAAATAATCCATATTGATTCATTAATATCTAAAATCAAGTAATTTATCAACTTATGAAAATAACACATAATCAAATCTCATTTACCAATCCAAATACCAAAATGAACACATAGTCATTCCAAATGCCAAAATGCATAAGATGAGATGCAATGCACCCCAACCCCACGTGCTCCACGTGCTCCCAAAATGGTGCCTAGGCTTAGGGTCATGACAATTTTCCTTCTTGTTGGCTGCCCCGTCGAAGAAGAGTTGCCAGCGGTTTGCGCTGTTGAGTGAGGAGATCCCGTCATCTGGGAACTGCGGATCATGACCTTTGAGTTCACTGCTTGGGAATTCTGCCAGCTGATCTGCCATTACTCGACCCTTTGTTGATTTTCTGACCATGTATTTGATGTCAAATTCAGCCAGGAAGAATGACCACTTGGCTAATCTCATTGATAGAGATGGCTTGTCGAAGAGATATCTGACGGGGTCCATCTTGGAGACCAGGAGCACTGAATGTGACTGCATGTAGTGTTTCAGTTTCCCGACTACCCATACCAAGGCGGTACAAGTTTTCTCTAATGCTGAGTAGCTGAGTTCACTTCCTTGAAGCTTTCGGCTTACAAAGTAGATTGCATGCTCAACTCTGGAATCTTTCTGTTCTTGCGCCAGCATAGTCCCAATTGACATGTATGTCACTGTCAGGTACAGAAGGAGTGGCTTATCTTCGTGTGGCGGGCACAGTATTGAGGGATTCACCAAGTATGTCTTGATTTTCTCGAAGGCTGTCTGGCATTCGAAGTCCCATTTGATGTCAGCATTTTTCTTCATTAGTTTGAACATTGGCTCGCAGAGATGTCAACTGGTTGATGAAGCGGCTGATGTACTGAAGTCTTCCCATGAAACTTTTCACTTCTGTCAGTATCTGCAGTGGCTTCATGTCAATGATGGCCTTGATTTTCTTGGGATCTGCTTCGATGCCTCTTTCTGTAACCATGTACCCCAGTACTTTGCCTCGCTTGATGCCGAAGGTGCACTTTGCAGGGTTCAATCTCATGGAGTGCTTTCTGAGTCTGTTGAAGAACTTTCTCAAATCTGTCATATGCTGCATGTCTGATCCTATGGAGTGGATGATCATGTCGTCAACATATACTTCGATTTCTTTGTGAATCATGTCATGGAAGAGAGCTGTTGCAGCCCGCTGATAAGTAGCCCCAGCGTTCTTTAAACTAAACGGCATGACCGTGTAACAGTATGTCCCCCACGGAGTAGTGAAACCAGTCTTGGTCTGATCTTCATCGGACATCTTGATTTGATTGTATCCAGCAAACCCATCCACGAAGGACTTTACTTCAAAATTTGTCGTGGCGTCGACTAGCATGTCGATGTTGGGCAGTGGAAAATCGTCTTTAGGACTGGCCTTGTTGAGATCTCGGAAATCCACATAGCATCTGACCTTTCCATTGGCCTTGGTAACCGTCACAATGTTGGAGAGCCAGGTCGGGTACTCAATTACTCTGATGAAGCCGACACGGAGCATCTTCTCAATTTCTTATTTTACTTGCAGGGACCACTCAGGCTTGATCTTGCGCAGTTTCTGTTTGATGGGCTTGGATTTTGGATCCAGAGGGATTCTATGCTCCAAAATTGAGGGATCGAGGCATGGCATGTCTTGGTATGATCAGGCGAACATGTCAACATATTCTTTGAGGAGATCTGTTAGGACTTCTTTTTCTGCACCGGCGAAGAAACTGCCCACTTGCGTCTCTTTAGGCTCTTGCACTGACCCCAGGTTCACTTTAGTCATAACCTCTTCGGCAGATTGGGCCCGATTGTCCTCTTGGTCAACTACACGCTTGAGAACTTCTTTAATGTATTGTTCGTTTAGTGTGTCTGCTTCTTTATCAAGTGAGTCATTATTCTATTGTTCGAATGTGGCCTCGTAGGCCGACCCAAATAGTCTGTTTCCCATGAAGAGTGTCTCAAGCTGTTCTTATATGTCTGGGATTCCTTTGAATGAGTACTCATGCTGAACGGTGGTGGCAATTGGTCCAGGTAGAGCAGCGATGTCGAAGAATGCTCCCCTTATCGGATTAGCTTTGAGTCCTCTGAAACGCTTGAGGTCCTGCGCCAGCTTTCCCATCCTTTCTATAGTCCCTGTGCTGACTTTTCTTGCTTCTTTCTCATCTTCATCAGTTTTGCTGTCGGTCCCCTCGGATTCTGGCTGTCGGTTCATTGTCGGTTCCCCGATTCGATGTCGGTTCCCCCAGTCTGGCTGTCGGTTTCGTGCATCGGTTCCCGATTCTGCTGTCAGTTCCTTTGATGAAGTAGTGGGTGAGGTCGAAACTGTCAGGTCGGAGGTTGGGTGTGCCATAGGAGGTTCCCCTTTTGCGGGCTGCTGCCTTGGTGCTGGCGAGCCTTTTGTTTTCTTTGATATCAGCTGGTGTTGGCACATAACCGAGCCCCTGGACTGAAGTGTGGTCCTTGACTTCGATGACTTGGTATTGGCCTTGTAACCTCTTGCCGAGCCCCAGACCCGGGATGAAGTTCATGAGTTTCATCATTTTCATGGCTGGAGGGATTTTGTCCCAGAATAGTGGAAGGTCCACGCTGCATATTTGGATCTTGGAGGTCTCCAAGGTGAACCCAGTTAATGCCATATCGTCGTCATGCTTGATTTCTAACACTGAAATGCCGTTGGTGCAGGTCCCCTCGGTGGTGACGCTGTCGCCGTTGACTGTTGTCAGCTCGTTGCCTTACTTGAACTTGATATATTGGTGAAGGATGGATGTCACGCCGTTCATTTGATACAGACAGGGTCGTCCCAGGATGGCTGTGAAAGTGATAGGAATGTCCAACACTTGAAATTCGGTGGGGATCATCCGCTTGCCGAACCAGATGTTTAGAGTAGCAACCCCACGAACTGTGCGGGAAGTAGAATCATAGGCCTTGACAGTGTGGACTGAAGCCTTCAGGTCTGTGGGCTTGATGTCAAGCAGGTCCATCATCTTGGTGGGCAAGACATTCATTCCAGAACCTCTGTCTACCAGTACACGGGGAAGGCGATGCTCGTCCTGCTGAACTGTGATGTAGAGCAGCTCATTGTGATCAGCCCCAAATTTTGGCAGGTCCAAATCCGTGAAGGTGATGATGTTTCCATAGTGGATGTTGCCGATCATCTGAATCACTTCTTCTGGAGTTGCGTCCACGGGGACCATGGTGCGGGCCAAACCTTCCTCTAGCTTGAGCTTGTGAGGGTATGAAGATGTGAGCAGGGACCACAGGGAAATGTTCGCCTGGGTCTATTTGAGCTGAGTGAGGATCGGGTCCTCCTTTCCGGAACTTGTTTCTTCTGGCAAACCGGTTTGCGGTTCTGGCTCTGTCGGCTTTTTAGTGGCCTTTGGTGGTAGCACATGATTTGACCCGATCGGGTTAGAATGTTGACGTCGGGCTTGGTCCCTTTTGAACAGGTTGCTTTGAGCTGAGCCATAGTCATAGGAGGATTTTTCGAAGCACAGGGCCATATGTCCTCCCTCAATTCGTTGATTGTAGATGTATTCCCAGGGGTTTCGGCAGCTTTCCGGATTCTATCCCAAGATATTGGTTTAGGTGCCTCTGCGGGGAGGGAGCCTATGGTTCGCCGCAGTTGTTCGAACGTCAATGCGTAGCAGTGGTTGTGAGGATTGAACTGTGTATTGCTGACCCTCCGGAGGAGGTTAGAGAGTTCTTGGTTCAAGCAAACGGTCTCTTTAATTTCTTCACGGTATACTGCGCTTCTTTCCTTCTTGCTGAGCAGGCTCCTGGCATTCTGGAGTTGGGACAGGCAGTAGTCATGGTTTGCTAATTTTCCTCCACTTTTGGCCCAGATCAGCTCTCTTGCAGTAGAGCCTTCGTCGAGAGCTAACGCTTGCGTCTCTTCCCATGTGAGAATAGCCAGCGCTTCTTTGAACCGTATGTGGCAATCTAGATAAACTTCCATCGGGGAGAGCTTTCTCTGCTGCTTTAACTGAGTGGCGGGTATGTCGGAAGGTGAGTATACAAATTAATGCATGTATTTATAGGTGTAAGATTGTAGAGTACATGTTGAATAGGAATTTGTGTGTGAGGAGGTTATAATCCTAGTTGTATTATAATTACTCACAATCCTTGTTTGAGTAGAAGTAGGTAACTGCATTCTGTTCGTGTGCCTAGGAGGTGATTCCTCGGCATATGAAGCTTGGTCGGCATGAGTTGATACTGAGGAAGAGAGGGGTAAGGATAGGGAAGTCCATTTCCTCACTTTGTTGATAAACGAGGAGGAGTTCCTCGTCTTCTAATAAGGCATAGGTCGGCCTTGCTGGATGCCCTGCTCGGCATATGAGAGGGTGCCTTATCGGTATGCATAAATTCCATGCCTTAGTCATTATACGCTTTGCTATGTCTAGGTCGACATAGTGGGAATGACGAGCAGGCACAACGAGCAAAGGTAGGGAAAACCCACTCCCTTTGTCGTAATTGAGACTTGTATGAATTATATTTTGAGCCCAATCCATTGGGCCTTGCCCGACCATGACCCACGTTCGTACCTCGGTTTATACCATTCAGTGGCCCCCAACTTCCTATCTCGGCTATACCGAGTAGGAAGTGGTGCTCTACCTTGTCTTAAACGGATACGAACAATTTTTCACGAATAACGAGGAATAATCATTTTATCTGCCGGTTATTACACATTGGGTGAAGCGCCCCATTAGAGACGGCGCCATAACCCGGATTGTGACCCATACCCGTTCTAGACGGTCAACAAAATATGCACGATTCTCAATGACAGCACCATGATAGGATCCTAAAGCAACCACATCATAAGTTTAAATGATTGTGCAATCCCATAGATGTTCATTTTGCACATGCTAATTGATATGAAATTATCTTAGAAACGGTGGAAGGTGAAAGAGATTTGTGTAGCCCGAGGGGAATGTAAGCTTAGATTTAAATGAGAAAAAAATGTAAATAAATGGAAATAATAGGTTACAAAGTCAGACGAAAATGGCTCGTTGGTATAACAACATGTCCTCACACAATCATGCATCATATTTTGTTGCTGAATCAATTTCCTGAAGTAATGGAAATACATCTGAGTGAAAGAGGCCTCAATTTTATCGTCAAACTTGCTTTTAGAAGCCAGTTCAGTTCCATATGGCAAATGAGATCCTGCAAAGAGGAACAGTACTAGTAAGCTCATTTATGTCATGTGGACTAACAGTAATCAAAGTAGATTGTTGTATGTGCTTCTCCTAGCTAAGTAGAGGAGATGATGGTTAAAATAAGATGTAGTACAACAAGCACATTGGCATGTGTAATCAAAGTAGATTGTTGTTTGTGCTAAAACTGTGAATAACTTCAAGCCAAAAGACGAAAGCAAAATTGCATTACCAACCTAATTGTACGAATTTTATATTCATATCAAATAAACTAGTAAGCAAAAGAATATTGGGACAATCATGAGTAAAGAACTGTATAAAGCATGCAACACTTGATAATGTAATATTCATCTACTCGTATATTTTCACATGAATATTACAGACCTTGAACGGCTTCCTTTTTCCATTGCTCAAATGCACAATGAAAGGAAATACATTCCTCCTCTTTTCTAAATTGAACTGTGATTGCCTTTGAAGAGGTTGTCTGGTTCGAAAGTAAAAAACATTAGCAAGGCATTGAGCAACTGGCATCGTTACAGCAATTTGGATAGATGTTAATACCAGAAGAAACAAATCACAAGATTTTTTTATCATTTTGCAAGAAATTAGTAAGAAATTTTTAAATAAGATTAACAATAATACTAATCTTAATATTCCATTTCGGAGAAGAGCTGAAACTGGATACTCTCTAAGAGGGAATTCTAATCTAATTAATAATACATGTACCAGTTGATAGCAAAGTTCTGTACCTCATAGGTGCTTTCTGGACCTTCAAATACACACATGCTGTTGGGTATGCATATTTTAACCCTCCTATTTTGTATTAGATTTGATTGATACCATAACCTCCTATTTATTTTAAGGACTTTAGGACCCTATGTAATGAAGCTTAGACTTCAATTTTTTAGCTAAGTCCATTTTATAGAATAGGTTAAATTTAGGCTTGAAGACTGGCTCAAGAATCATTGGATTTTAGGATTGCAGTTTCAAGGGTTCTGAACCGCCTTTTCGTAACCGCTTGGCGTAACCGCCTTTTGCCTTGAGATTCCTCTCATCCGAAACCTTTGATCAATCAAGTGCAAACCGCACTTTTGGAAATCCTCTTCTGGTGGAACCGCCTTTTGTCAAACCGCTTGCCCCGAACCGCCCCAATGATTGACTTCTTGAAGTGATCCTTTTATCCCTTGGAATCCACGTCAGCAATATTAAATGTCAACCACCATATCTTGTCACGTGACCCAATGTCGAGCGGATCTGCAAAGATCTCATAAAGGTGACAGATGTCCTAACCACCTTGATTGCACTGAGGTCCGATCGCCTTTACCGCACCAACACTCTAAAGGACAAAAGTGGATATCAGTGGACCAATGGGAAAGCATCAAGTACTTTGTCCTTGAGCAATGTACCGTGTCCAACGGCTATATTTGAGATGCTTGGGTATAAATACCCCCAATCTTCACCATTTGAAGCTTGCTTGAAAATATTGAGAAATTGCCGTGATCATCGAAGTTGAAGCTCGCCGTAAATTCTTAGTCCTTTGAATCTTCATCTTCATACTTCAAGAAATATTCCCGGCCGTAAATCAAGCCTTAACACATTTAAGAATCATTGTGCTCTACATCTCACCGATTTAAAGAGCCTTGATCTTGTTCTCACACACACACCTCTCTTGTTTAAACACATAGTTTATTCACTTGAGATACACCGGTTATAGTTTTGGATTTGTTCTTCATAGAAAAGATTTTATTGTACTTTGTAATCTCTCAAATACTCAATATAAAATCTCTCTTAGAAATCCAAGACTAACCATCTTGGTAGTGGACGTAGATCGTTTATCGATTGAACCACTCCAAATATTGTGTTCTTACTTTCTGCATTTTTATTTCTTGTGCTTATTAATTATCTACCTTTCTCTGTGTTTGATCTTATATAGTTATCCTTTATTGTGAAATTGTGTTTGGAGTTAACATAGTCAAACCGCACTTTCGCTTTACAACCGCCGAAAATTGCACTAAAACCGCCTTGCAAAACCGCCATCTCAAAACCGCATTTTATCAAGTATATTCCGTGTGCATTTTACAACTCTACTTGCGCTTATAATACACTGCAAGAGGTTTTGTAAGCGTAGAGGTTTAGTTTTAAATTGAGGGCGAAAAATTTTCAGCTATTCACCCCCCTCTAGCTGTATTTTCACCCTTGTTGCCACCTTTGGGACCAACAAGTGGTATCAAAGCTAACACATTTTAAAACCATCGTTTTTCAAGCTTAACCTTGTGTGCCGATTCGATATGGCAACCTCAAAGACAATGACTACCGTTAACTATTCACACATTCCAATGTTGGACGAAGACCACTTTGACATCTGGAAGTGCCGAATGCTTATTCATTTGGAAACCATAGATGAAATGGTGGAGTGCGTGATCAATGGCCCTCTAATTCCAATGAAGGCTAACACCGATGCAACCACCAATGCCGAAACTCCAGAGGTCAAAAAGCCAAAAGATGAGTGGTCGGATGAAGAGAAGAGAATAGTTGCCTTGGACGAAGGCGAGGTTCATCATTTCGGAACCCTCCCCGTATCAACTCTACAGAAAGTGATGTACCTCAAAACCGCAGCAGATGTGGGATGCCATAGAGAGCTACCTCGAAGGTGATGAAGAGTGCAAGGAAAACAAATTATACACCGTTGAAAGATCCTACAACAACTTCAACGGAAAACCCAACGAAACCTTGCGTCAAACCTACGATCGCTATGTTGAGGTAGTTAACGCTTGTAGATCTCTTGGTAAAACTTTAACCGATAAGGAAATCAATATGACTTTCCTATACGCTTTAGGTTCTAGATGGGTAAATAAGGCTACCTCTCTAGAAGACTCCAAAGTATTGGGTACTTGGTCATTAAGTAACTTGTATGCCAATCTTAGAGTCTATGAACTTAAACTAAATCATATTGAAGAGATAGAAGGAAAAACCAAATCGCTTTCTATGTCCGTAGTGGAACATGAAGAGAAACCATCCACATCCAATCAAACCACCGATCCTTCCATATCAACCTCATCACTCATCGAGATGGATGATGATGATTTTGCCATGTTTGTGAAAAGATTTCAAAAATTTAGAAAATCATCAAAACCTTTCACAAAATCATTTTCAAAAGGCAAACCTCCCCGCAACATTTTCTAGGGCTGCAGATACAAAGAAGAAGAGTGACTTGGTATGCTACAAGCGTAGGAAACCTGGCCACTTTGCATCCGAGTGTCCACACCTAAATATGAATATATGAAAAAGAAAACTTTTCCTTCGAAATTTTCTCATCGTAAGGGAATGGTTCTTTGAGGAGGAAGAGAATTCCAAGGAATTAGCAACTTGGATTGAAAGCAGTTCCGAGGATGGAAGTGACGGTGAAACCGAAGAGGTTAACCTCGCTTAGTTGCAGACGCTTCGATGACTCGGATTACGAATCATTTGAGTTGCATGATATGGAGGAAAAGGAGGTTTTTGCAAAACTTCCAAATTATAAATTGGATGATGATATTAAACTTACTCCTAGCGTTAAGATAGGAAATTGTTCGTATTCACGTCCCATTTTCTCATCTAAAAAGCTGCTCCACCTTCAAAAGCTATTCCAAAGAAAATTTTGAAAAGGTGGTGGAAGAGGTTTCTCCCATGGAACATGAAAAGATGTTCAAGGAAGCCGAAATGGTGATCCATCGGTTCTCAAATCTTAAGAAAGCCTTAAGCTTAGCTCATGATGAACTTAATCCATACAAGACGGAGAAAAGCGTGATGAGGTCTGAAATTTCTAATCTTAAGGACCAAATCAAACAGAGATGACTCCTCTTGCTTTGATCAAAACCGCATCCTTGAAACTAAGGTTGCTGCACTTCAACTTCGGGAATGATGACTTGGTAACCCAAATCGATGATCGCCAAAAGATTATTGATTCGTGGCTCAAGTCTCAATCCACCAAGGATAAAATCTTGGACTTCCAAGTTCCTTCTGGAACTAAGGATGGTCTAGGGTTTGGATCTGAGGAAGAGGAGAAGTGTGCATCCTCGAGTGAAAAGGATGAGGAATTTAACTAACTAAAGAAATTCCCAAGGGAAGCATGCTAAAGGAAAGGGTAAAGGAAGACAAGTAAATTATGTCTACCCTAAAGGAAAGCAATATGGGAAGAATTACGTGTTAAAACCTAAGAATTACGTGGAAGCACTGAAGAGGAAATGGCTTATGGAATTGGTAGAATCCCTACTCCAACCGCTTCTGGTGGAAAAGGCGGTTCTGCTAACTCCAGGTCTGACCGCGCTTCTTCTTCGACCGCTCCTCCTGCCTTCAAAAGCAGGAATAGCGTTCCCAGAAAAAAACATGGTCAAACCAAAGCCTGTTCCCTTTGTATCAGCTGGAATGTTAGCTGGAACTGCACCTCCCAAACCGCTTCCTTGTCCTAAACCGCATGCAACTCCTAAGAAGAGTAAGGAGTTAGTAAAACCTCATGAAGCTTGTAGCTATTATAAATGTTACGTGTGTGATGGTTTAGGTCACAAGGCTGCAGAATGCCTTTTGCGGTTCACATCCAATGCCGGGAAGAGCAAACCTCCTTCCGTCAAAGCAGTGTGGGTCATAAAGGGTCGCTAACTTCAGGACCCAAGGAATAAAGGGGGACCTCGTTCTTAATGTTTACATTTCAGGTCCTCTGCTTCATGGCTGGTCACTCCAAGGATAATGAATGGTATCTTGACGGTGGTGCTCAAGACATATATTGGAGATAGATCATTACTTGAAGATGTCGTTGAAGCAAGTGGTCCATCTGTAACCTTTGGTGACAACAACAAAGGCAAAACCATTGGATATGGTGTTATAAGGAGAGGAAACCTAACTATTGAGAAGATTTCTCTTGTCGATGGACTCAAGCACAACCTCCTTTCAATTTCTCAATTTTGCGACAAAGGAATGCTTTGCAACTTCACGTCATCAAACTGCTTTATCAAAGATAGCATTTCCGGCGTCACCCTACTCACAGGGATTCGTAAGAGTAATATTTACATTATTGATCTAAATTCTGCATGTAGTATTACTAATCTCTGTTTTGTAGCTAAGAATGTGAGCGAAAATAGTTGGCTATGGCACAAGAGGTTGAGCCACTTGAACTTCAAGTATCTTGCAAAGATTGGTAGGGAAAACCTCGTTCGTGGTTTACCCAAAGTGGCTGACCACCATCCAGAGAAATGCGGTGCATGCCGGCTTGGTGCGGTCCGCGTCGTCTTTCACCAGCAAGACCGCTCCATCAACTTCAAGATGCTTACAAGCTGCTTCACATAGATTTGTTTGGACCCGTAACCACCGCCCGGCATTGGAGGAAATAGATATACTTTAGTGGTGGTGGATGATTACTCAAGATATACGTGGGTTGAGATGATGATTTCCAAAGATGATTGTTATGAGATTCTCACCGCACTTTTTAGACGGCTCCAAACTCAAAAAGAAGATGACATCATTAGTGTTCGATCAGATAATGGAACAGAATTCAAGAACAACGGTGTTGCTCAGTATTGTGATGACCATGGGATTGATCACAATTTTTCCATACCGGTGTTCCACAACAAAATGGGGTTGTGGAAAGGAAGAATAGGACGTTGATTGAGGTGGAAAGACAATGATATACGAAGCGAAGCTACCTCGCATTTTTGGGCTGAAGCAATCAATACCGCATGCTTCACTCAGAACCGCTCCCTCATCAACAAAACCTATAATAAGACTCCCTATGAGCTTTGGCGAGGAAGAACCCCCAACATTGCATTCTTCAAGATCTTTGGCTGCAAATGCTTTGTCCTCTACAACGGAAGAGAAAATAGAGGTAAATTCGGAGCCAAGGCCGACGAAGGTATTTTTGTTGGGTATGCTAAACATTCTAAAGCTTTTCGTGTTTTCAATAAAACTAGTTTAAAAATAGTAGAGTCTGTCCATGTTACTTTTGATGAGCATTCTCTCATTGAGCCACATTTGGCTCCAAATGTTGCTGATGATTTTGTTGAGCATAATGAACCAGGTGAACCATCTCAAACCGCACCTGAACCTCAACCGCAAAATCCAGCACCCTCAACTGAAATTCCCTCAAACCGCAATTTTCAAACCGCACCTGAAGTTCCTACTCCAGATGCAACTCCAAGGGAAGAAGAAGTTGAGAATTCCCCTATCCAGCTTATAGAACCTCTTCGTCAACTTACATTCCATGACTTCGCTGAAGGATCTAACGATGTTCCAATTGAAGATCTTCAGCAAACCTCAGTCCAACCAGACTTACCCCCGGAGGTTCGTGAAGTCAGCAGTCACCCCCTCACAAATGTGATTGGTGATCTGTTTTCCGGTGTTCAAACAAGGAGATCAAATTATGATGAGCATACTTCTCTTTTATCTCAAGTTGAACCCAAGAAGATTGATGAAGCACTCCAAGATTCAAGTTGGGTCGTTGCTATGCAAGAAGAACTCAACCAATTTGAAAGATGCAAGGTCTGGACTTTGGTGCCTAGACCTCAAGATCAAGGAGTGATAGGAACTAAGTGGGTATTTAGGAATAAGATGGATGAGAATGGAAGCATCACTAGGAATAAAGCAAGGTTGGTTGCACAAGGATATAGGCAAGAAGAAGGAATTGATTATGATGAAACCTTTGCTCCAGTTGCAAGATTGGAAGCTATTAGGATCTTCTTAGCCTACGCCTCTTTCAAGCGTTTCAAGCTATATCAAATGGATGTGAAGAGTGCTTTCCTCAACGGCGAACTGCAAGAGACCGTGTATGTTGCCCAACCACCTGGATTTGAAGACTCCAAATTTCCCAATCATGTCTACAAACTCCAAAAAGCTTTGTATGGACTTAAGCAAGCTCCAAGGGCATGGTATGAGACTCTTTCTAAATTTTTACTAGAAAAAGGATTTAAACGAGGTAAAATTGATACAACTCTTTTTATTGCCAAATATAATGAGCATACTTTACTTGTTCAAATTTATGTCGATGATATTATTTTTGGTTCTACTAATGAGTTACTTTGTAAGCGTTTCGAGAAGCTAATGAAAAGCAAGTTTGAGATGAGCATGATGGGAGAATTAACATTCTTCCTCGGGCTTCAAATCAAGCAATGCGAAGAAGGTATTTTCCTCAGCCAAGCCAAATACACCAAGGAGTTGATAAAGAAGTTTGGATTAGAAAATGCTAAAGCATATGATACTCCAATGGCCACCGGCAATAAGCTAGATAAGGATCTCAAAGGTAAGAAAGTTGATCAAACTTTATATCGAGGTATGATCGGCTCATTACTTTACTTAACTGCTAGTAGGCCAGATATCATGTTTAGTGTCTGTGTATGTGCACGCTATCAAGCAGATCCTAGAGAAGCACATCTTATTGCAGTCAAGCGTATAATTCGCTATTTATCTGGAACCACTAACCTTGGACTTTGGTATTCCAAAGATTCGAACTTCGATCTTGTAGGTTATTCAGATGCAGATTATGCAGCTTGTACTATTGACAGGAAAAGCACTAGTGGTACTTGTCATTTCCTCGGGAATAGACTAGTTGCTTGGGCCAGCAAGAAGCAAGCTTCAGTTTCAGTGTCAACCACAGAGGCTGAGTATATTGCTGCTGGAAGTTGTTGCTGTCAAATCCTTTGGATGAAGCAGCAGTTGGTGGACTATGGAATCCATGAAGGGAATTGCCCCATCATGTGTGACAACACTTCAACAATATCAGTCTCCAACAACCCTGTCATGCATTCCAAGACCAAGCATATTGATATCAAGTATCATTTCCTCAAAGATCATGTGGAGAAGAGGAATATCCATTTAGAGTACGTGGGGACAGACAACCAGATTGCTGATATCCTCACAAAGGCTCTTGACTCCAAGAGATTTTCTTTTCTCAGAGGAGAAATGGGTATGCTTGAACTTAAATGAATTCCATACTCTTTATTTGCTAACTTGATTGTTGAGTTTAGGTTGAAATTCCTTTGGAATCAAAACCGCTTCTGTTGAAACCGCAAAATCCAAAACCGCAAGCAGTTCAACCGCCTGCATCCAACCGCAAATCTCAAACCGCTGATGCAGTCTGACCGCTTGATCAAAACCGCGTTTCAACATGAAGTAATCTCTGTCTATCTTTTATTGCTTATCTTTACTAAAAAAAAAAAAAAAAAAAAAAAAAAAAAAAAAAAGCATTCAAATTCTTTATTCACTTTTAATTTTTACTTTTGCTTAAGGGTATTTTTGCAAATGTTTTCCCTCAAAAATTTAAATTTTTAAGAGCATTTAATGCTAAGGGGACATGAGCATTTAAAGCCCTCATGTCAGCCGTCATAGAGAGATGTGCAGGAGGTGAAAGGGTGTAACAGTTGGTTTATTTCAATCATTTTTATCTGAACCAACTGCCTACCCCTTCACCTATATAAACCTAAGTTGGTGAAATTCTTTCTTTCTTCTGCCAACTCTCTGCACTCCGTACCTTTCTACCAACTCTCTCTCTCTAAAAGGCTTTCTAAAACCCCCATTTTCAAAAACCTTTAACTGTTAATGGCTTCTTCATCAAAACCTTCAACTTCAAAACGACAAAGAGCTTCCCACATTCCAAAAGGACCAAAGAAACCTATTCTGGAAATGGTATCAACTTCTAAACCCTAACTTTTAATTTATGTCAAAATCTGACATGGATGAACACATAGAAAACTGTTCGTATGCCCTGTTTAGATTTTTGGTGATTTTGAACTGATTCCTTGACCATTTTTGTTGATAATTGTTGGGTTTTGCTCGGTTTTGTACATGGATTAATTATATATAACTTATTTCATGATCCATCCATGCTATGAACACCTATTTTGTGATTTTCAGTTTTTATGGTTCTAAAACCCACTTTTGATTTTTGATGTTTATGACTGATTCTGGGTAAAGGTTGTAATTTTAATGATATATTGTTAATCTCCTTCCCAATGTGATCATTTTGATATGTTATTTGTTGATTTTGGTTAAGTTTTGAAAATCTCTGTTCTTGGTGTTCATGAATGTTCTTCGTGTTCTTCATGAAACCCATGAACTTTTCTTGAAAAATCACATGTTTTGGATGCCTTAAATCTGAATAGTGTTTTTCAAACACTTAGAAAATTTTCCAACTTTTTCAGATTTTTGGATTTCCTTTGGGTTTGAAACCGCTTGTATGCAACCGCCTAGGATTTTCTGTTTCAAACCGCTCCTCTCTTAAACCGCATGTTCTAAAACCGCATTTTCAAACTTTTAAAAACCGCATGCTGTTTATTCCCTTTCTTATTTTTGAGAATTTACTTAAGTATATAGGCTGGACACCATAAAATTCCTCTCTAAGCACCGCTTGCAGTGTGGGATAAGTTTGGATTACAATGCCACGTACTTAAGTAATTTTTTTTCTCATGTCCTCATTATTTGTTAAGTATTCATGGTTTCACTTGGGGTTTGAAATTCTCAAACCGCACCATTGCTCAACCGCTTGGTGCTCAAACCGCATGTGAACTATGAATACACAAATGGATCTAACTCTTGAAATTTCAAATTTGTAGGATCCAACTACTTTCCTTCCAGGTTGGGAAGTGAATGAGGCAGAGCTCAAATCTGATGCTCTAGGAAGGGAGCTGCTGAGGAAGCTGAGAGTATCAGGAATCCTACCGCTGTTCACAAAGAAGCAGGATTTCATTGTTCCTTCTATTGTGGACCAGTTCTTCTCAACCGCGAAGAAGGATTCCAGAATTCTTAATGAAGGCCAAAGAGTTTCCGCCCGACCGCCTGTTATAGAAGGACAAGCTCTCCATTGACTACATTGACATCGAAGGCTTTTCGCATTCAATGTTGGTGGAGCCCCTATAGAGGTTGATCAAGTCATTCAGGACAATGCTGCTCTAGCAACCGCCAAAGTTGGTACCTTATCCAAGAAATACAAGAAGATTGCTAGGAAGGATTTTGGTGAACTGATGAGCCACATTGGTCATCTTGTTGGGAGGACAGCCGTGGGAAGACCGGGAATCATAATAACTTCACTTCCCAACAATGGATATATTGTTCGCCATATTCATGGAAATCAAGCCGCACCGGCCAAGGATCCTATTCTTGGAAATTAAGAATGTTGTTGAGACCTACTGTGCCAAGGTCAAAGGAGAAGCTCAGAGGTGGAGACCATTCTGCAGGATCATAACCGCACTTTTGATGGACTATCAGCATGTTGATGAATTAGTCACAAAGAATCCTGAACTGATGGTAGATTGCTCTTTTGATTCTCCGGGAGTTCTTGCTTGCCATACCTTCGTATACGCAAATGGAGATGCATTATACAAATCCTTGTATGATGCAGATACCTACCCCAAGAAGGAACCTTATGAGTTGAGAGATCCCTCAACCGCTCCAAAAGCTAAAGGAGCCAAGCGGTCAAGGAAGCAGCCAGCAAGAGCTGAACCGCTACCCAAGAGGACTAAGACCGCTCCAGCATCCAAACCGCTTCCTGCTGATGATGGAGCTGGTACAAGCAAAAGGAAGAAGAAGTCCTCCAAGGAACCTGAGACTGAAACTTTTCAATTGGTGGATGAAGATAGTGAAGAAGAAGAAGAAGATCCAAGTATTCCTGACTTGGTATCCAGGGCAAAAAGAGCCAAGGATAAGATGGATGGATTGACTGTTGAGGAACAGATGAAAGTCCTCCAAGATGAAATTAACAGATTGGCCAAGGAACAAGCTGAGAAGTATCAGTCCAAGGGCAAAACAACTGAAGCAGGAACCGCCTCACCCAATAAACCGCATCCAAAATCTCAACCGCCCCCAACCAATCAAACCGCTCCTACCCAATCACCAATCCAATCTCCTGTCCAATCACCTCATATATCCCCTTCCAAATCCCCATCAAAATCCAAATCAATAACTCCTTCCCCCAACAAAACCGCACAATCTCAGGGGGAGAAACCCAAGAGGAAGAAAATGGCTGCTAAGAAGAAACCCTTCAAGAAAACAAAGCCTGTCCAACCCTCACCCTCTCCCTCACCTCCTAAAAATTCCCCTATTCCATCTCCTCAAAATTCCTCTCCTCAGTCACCTCCTCAAGACTCTCCTTCACCTTCCCCCAGAAAATCACTCTCACCCCTATCCTCTCAATCACCTTACAACTCACCCCAACACTCCCATTCCATAAATTCCCAACACTCTAACCCAACTCCTACCATCCCAAGCCTATCAACAAAGGCAAGTCTATGCACTCGCCGGACATGCAACATCCAAATCCATCAGAGAAGATCCAACTCCAACCAATTCTCCAATTCAAAACCGCTCCCATTCCCCTACACCAAACCGCTCCAAATCAAATACCCCTTCAAAATCCCCAACTCCGCAAAACTCACCCAACCGCCATATATCCCCTCCTCCATTTATACCTCCCCAAACCCAAACCGCTCCTGAAACCATTCCAACTCAACCGCCTCCCATATTCACAACCGCTTCAACCTCAACCGCACCTCCTTCTGACTACTCCCAAATTCTTCAAACACTTACCCTCATCCAAAGCCAACTCCTAATAAAACTGTGGTCATGTCATTAAGCTGACCGCTTCCAATGACACCCTAACCGCTTCAAATGCTTCCCTCCAAACCTCTCTCTCAAATCTCTCTGAATCAAACCTTGTTCTTCAAGCCAAGGTAGAATCTCAATCTATGGAAATGGCAACCCTTAAATCAACATTGCTTGATGCCATTAAGGGGGAGAAAGCTACAAAGAAACCCCTCATCCTCTTCAACCGCTCCAGAGGAACAAACCGCTTCTCTTATCAAAACCGCCGTTGAAGAAGGATTGGTTAAAGGATTGAGTGATATTCAAGAAAAAGTCTCGCAATGCCATTGATAAAGACCTTGGGAGCCGACCTCAAAGCTTGTTGCCAACTTAAACTCTGCACGCAAATGGCACAGATTGTCCAAACCGCCTTGAATTCCCTTAGAGAAGATGTCCTGGAGCAAATTGACATATTCAAGGTGGACTCAAAGGTAAATCTGGAATGTGTTGGAGATGCCTCAATGGCAAAGTTGAATGAGATTCAGGATGAATTTAATGTACCGCTGGACAACCCGAAGGCCGGATTCATTGCCAAGATTGAAGCTGAAATTCATGACCTGAAAACCTCACTGAGAGTTACCATTGATCTTGATCCAATGAAGGAAGCTATCCAAGAACAAACCGCTGCTGTGCAGGAGGAGATCCATACTATCTTCAATTCCCTTTATTCATCCCTTCACGTGCAGCTGGATACTATTAGAGACAACATTGTGGAAAACACCAAAGCGGTTGGTGCCACAAATTCTACCTCTGCTCATTCTGTGAATGCCCTAAAGAAGCTTGAAGCTACTCTCACCAGAACCGCAGAGGAAGTTAGAAGATTAAGGAAAGCGTTTGCTCCTGACCAATCTAGAGCTGGGCCAAGTGGAGCTGAGCATGAAGTGAACAAGCCGCCCCAGCAAAGAAACCGCTTTTTCCTTGTATTTTTTTGAGAATCTTTTTGGTAAGTTTGGACCGCACTTTCATTGTATTTCTTTTTGTCCAACTTACTTCCTTTTTTGTTTTTGTAACCTTGTAATTTTCCTTCATTCCTGTACTTGTAATCATCTTAGGAATTAATGGAAATTGCATCGTGGTTCCAAAACTTTGTTCAATCAAGCCGCTTGTTTGTAGAACAATGAAACCGCTTATGGTCTTAAACCTCATTCAAATATTTTTCAACTTAAAAATCACTATTTTGAATTGATGTTTAAACATTCAGTTTAAACTGCACTTTGAACTTAAACTCATACTTTTTAAGTGCACTGAATACATTTCTATACTTTTCAAGTTGTAAGTTCCAATCTTTCAATAGTATAGAAATCTATAGCTTAAGCTTGTGTGTGCATTAACTTGGGACATGACTTACCATGATTATTCTTATGGACATGTTTTTACCAAGTATAATGTTTGCTTTTGCTGTAGTAGGTAATGGCATCAATCAAATAGGGGAGATTGTTGGGTATGCATATTTTAACCCTCCTATTTTGTATTAGATTTGATTGATACCATAACCTCCTATTTATTTTAAGGACTTTAGGACCCTATGTAATGAAGCTTAGACTTCAATTTTTTAGCTAAGTCCATTTTATAGAATAGGTTAAATTTAGGCTTGAAGACTGGCTCAAGAATCATTGGATTTTAGGATTGCAGTTTCAAGGGTTCCTGAACCGCCTTTTCGAACCACTTAGCGTAACCGCCTTTTGCCTTGAGATTCCTCTCATACGAAACCGCTCGATCAATCAAGTGCAAACCGCACTTTTGGAAATCCTCTTACGGTGGAACCGCCTTTTGTCAAACCGCTTGCCCCTTAACCGCCCCAATGATTGACTTCTTGAAGTGATCCTTTTATCCCTTGGAATCCACGTCAAGGCAATATTAAATGTCAACCACCATATCTTGTCACGTGACCCAATGTCGAGCAGATCTGCAAAGATCTCATAAAGGTGACAGATGTCCTAACCACCTTGATTGCAAATGAGGTCCGATCGCCTTTGCACCAACAGCTCTAAAGGACAAAAGTGGATATCGGTGGACCAATGGGAAAGCATCAAGTACCGTCCTTGAGCAAACTGTGTCCAACGGCTATATTTGAGATGCTTGGGTATAAATACCCCCAATCTTCACCATTTGAAGCTTGCTTGAAAATATTGAGAAATTGCTGTGATCATCGAAGTTGAAGCTACGCCTGTAAATTCTTAGTCCTTTGAATCTTCATCTTCATACTTCAAGAAATATTCCCGGCCCGTAAATCAAGCCTTAACACATTCAAGAATCATTGTGCTCTACATCTCTTGATTTAAAGAGCCTTGATCTTGTTCTCACACACACACCTCTCTTGTTTAAACACATAGTTTATTCACTTGAGATACACCGGTTATAGTTTTGGATTTGTTCTTCATAGAAAAGATTTTATTGTACTTTGTAATATCTCAAATACTCAATATAAAATCTCTCTTAGAAATCCAAGACTAACCATCTTGGTAGTGGACGTAGATCGTTTATCGATTGAACCACTCCAAATATTGTGTTCTTACTTTCTGCATTTTTATTTCTTGTGCTTACTAATTATCTACCTTTCTCTGTGTTTGATCTTATATAGTTATCCTTTATTGTGAAATTGTGTTTGGAGTTAACATAGTCAAACCGCACTTTCGGTTTACAACCGCCGTAAAATTGCACTAAAACCGCCTTGCAAAACCGCCATCTCAAAACCGCATTTTATCAAGTATATTCATTGTGCATTTTACAACTCTACTTGCAGTTTATAATACACTGCAAGAGGTTTTGTAAGCGTAGAGGTTTAGTTTTAAATTGAGGGCGAAAATTTTTTACAGCTATTCACCCCCCCCCCCTCTAGCTGTATTTTCACCCTTGTTGCCACCTTTGGGACCAACACATGCAATGAAGAGGGCCTAACTTGAAATGCTGAAAAGCATAAAATGTAAATGTGTATAAGTGTATGATTTAAGGTCACAGCAGGTTTTCGAGGCAAGACATTGAAACATATACGATAGTAATTGCAATTGTAATAGTAAGAACCTGAGTAGATCGGAGGTCCAATTTGCTCCATCCTCGTCGAAAATAAACCGAAGCTCCAGAAAATCGGAATCGGAGAGAGTCACCTTGTACCTTGGAATCGCAAGAATGGGCGCTGGAGGAAGAATCGCCTCGGAATCGGCACTGAAGGAAGAATCACCTGGAGGAAGGAAGAGGAAGAGGAAACGAGAGTGAATGAGAGAGGAAAAGAAAAGGGTTTTCTAAATTACAATCTTGGAATGAGAGAGAGAAAAGAAAAGGGGTTTCTAATTGTTTAATTTAATATTATTTTTTTCATATAACGCGATTGCAAAATCAGTCGCCTTTAAAAAGAATTAAAAATCCAATTTTTAAATTGTTTAATTTAATATTTTTATAAAACGCGATTGCTAAAGCCATCGCCTTTGATAAAAATTACAATCGTGTTAGAATTTCACATTCCCGTCCGAACTACATTGTTGGCGCCAGAAGGAAAAGCATATATTCGATGGCATCCGTGACTGCTTAGCCATCACGCTAGCCTAATATGACTGCACTAAATGCCGTCACAAAGGCCGTCTCCTTATATAATCAAACGCGACTGCTTTTTTTTGCCATCGCCAAAAGCAATCGCAAAAAGTCAGTTTTCTTGTAGTGAATAGAAAAGAAATATTACTCATTTCGTCCTTTTTTAATATTTTTAGTTTGACTTTACACGCTTATTGAGAAATCAAGACAAAACTGAATCAATAATAGTAGTGAGTTGAGGATATAATTGTCCAAACCACTACTAATAAGTGGATGTAAAATTAGGGCATGTTTGGCAACCCAATTAAAAGGAGGAAAAATTGAATCACTTAAATAATTAAGATTGTCTTAAATAAAGCTATTAATTTCAAGTTGGAAAGGGGTAGCTTAACAAGATAAGAGGAGGAAAAAAAAGGGAATGGGTTCAAATTCATCCATCAACATCTTTTATTTGTTTATTGCTAATTTGTTTTGTTGAAATATTTTATTTTCTCATATATAAATTATATTTGATTAAATTGTTGTTAAATGGAGTATGTTTTGTGAAAAACTAGTTTTTTCATAACATAAGAAAAAACTAATTTTTAAACAATAAGTCTAACCGATAAAAGTGATGAAACAGTAAATGATAATATTTTTAATGGAGTATCATAATTATATGCTCTTCAATTTTCTTTTTTCAAATAAACTATGTTACAAACTCAATTCAAATTGTAAAGTTCAAGTTTTGATATTTACTTCAACTATATATAAATAAATTATTTTAGTTAGTTATTGTGCTAGCAAATGAAAAAAAATATAAAACTAAAAATATGATTTTTTTTACAGAAAATTTTGGGGAAATCTGTTTCTCCGTTAGTTAAAAAAAAATCATGTTTTTAAATATATCGACTTAGTGTTTTAAAGCCTAAACTCGCTATTTTATTTTCTAGCTTAAACTCACCGTTTTAACGCCTAAACTCACTATTTTATTTTCTATGTATTTTAAAGCCTAAACTCAATGTTTTAAAGTCTAAACTCGATATTTTTAAGGATGAAAATGGGCTTTTTATAACTTATAGGGAAACAGGTTTCCCTTAAAACTTACTCTTTTATTTATAATAATGGTGGCATACATGTTAATGGTGACTTTATTTAATCATATATACATTTAGATTTATTTATTTATTTATTTCTAGAGTTGAGCTGAAATTTTGATAAAATTTGGATGTATGTGATTTGTCATTATCAAACAAACTCAAGTCTTAAAATTCAACAACTTAACCAGCTCTACATTTTCAACTCTAAATTTTCATAGCTTAATTTTTAAAGCTTAATTTTCAATTTTACCAAACATGCACTTAGTAGATAGGTAAGTAATAGGTTTTTTATTTTTGTAATTATATGAACTTTATGAGAATAAGATTGTCCAAAATACTATTTATATTTTGTTATTTATAAAATAAAGCAACTAAAAATCTTAAACTAAACTAAGATACCTAGAGAGAGTAGTATATTTTGTCATGGTGCATGCATTTGAGCTCATTCCTCCCTTGCGACAGTTAGTTCAAGTCCACAAGCTAATATTCAACATGCATTTTCTTTCCGGGCATCTTCATATCATTCGCATTTTACATTCGTAATTATAAAAAATATTTCCCGTCTCGATTTAAGTTTTTTTAATTCTTTTTTTATAGTTTTTAGTTGTTTTATTATTTAAAATAAATAATGAGATTCACTTGCTATTATCAGAGAAAATCTCCTTACTCATATTCTCTCTTTTATTTTATATTTAATACTTAAAATATTTATTTTTTCTAAATTTTCATGTGAAGCAAAATAAAAATATTAAGGACATGTTTGATTTGACTTATTTCAGAGTGCTTATGACTTATGACTTTTTATAAGTCGTTTTTGAACCGTTTGATTTTGCTTAGGGTAAGATAAGTCATAAATCATGTACAAGCCACTTAAAGCACATGTAGGTCATAAATTGTAAGCACTAAGCCTAGTGCTTAATTCTACTTTTTAAAAACATGTAGGTCCTCTTCTTTATTGATAGTCAACTTTTCCACTATCAACCCAAAAAAAAAACAAATTCTACCTTATTTATTGATAATGTTAATAATAATAATACTAATAAAATAATAAAAATAATAAAATAATAAAATAATAATAATAATTATTATTATTATTATTATTATTATTATTATTATTATTATTATTATTATTATTATTATTATTATTATTATTATTATTATTATTATTATTATAATAATAATAAAAAAAATAAAAGTTATCAGTCATAAGTCATCAGCACATATCAATTAGCTAAATCAAACATGTCTAAACAACAACGAAGGAGTATTTAGTTGCTTGACCTCCCATCAATGTGAAGTATCGATGGATATAACCTAAGGCCTCCTGGTCTTGTGGTGTGCTAACCGGCCTCCCTTTCGGGAGGTCACAGGTTCGATTCCCCCCTGGGGGTCTTGTGTGAAAATATTTATACCATGAGTTTCAAGAGCCTTTGAAGTCCTCCGGGGCACATCCGAGCAGTTAAGGAAGCAGCATTGATGAGCTTGCAACCTCAGCGTGGGAGTTCGAATCTTGGCAGGAGCAACGATGTAAATGCCTTATAGGAGGGCTCCCGTGTGGTCAGGAGTATAAGGGGTACTGCCACCCTAGCTGCCTCGGACATATCTCGCGATTTACCTCCTCCAGCACTCTGAGGGGCCGAAGCCTGGGGGTCCAAAATTAATCCGACATAAGTTGGAAACCTGGTATATAAAAAAAAAAAAAAAAAAAAAAAAGAAAGAAAGAAAGAAGCATCGATGGATATAATAGAAAGCAACTTTAAAGGTTACTTTATCTGCAATGCATTAATTGGACTACACATTTTCAGAAAAGAGTATACTCCCTCCTTCACTAATTATTCAAAAGGGCGTTTCGTTAGAAGCTTCACCTTTTCTTTTTTGGCAAAGAATTTTTACTATTTCATCCACTCATTCTCTCTCTCCTAATTCACTATTACACTCACAACACTTTTCAAATTTACTATTTTCTCCACTAATTCTTTCTCATGTTTTCAAATTATACTCACAACATTTTTTTCCCACCTATTTTCTTAATATTTGTGCCCACCCAAAAGGGTGAAGCACTTATTGGGACAGAGGGAGTAGATATGGACACAAACACCCAAAAAAACTCGGAGATACTTTTTCCGTCCCAATAATTTTTTTTTTTATTGTTTACATAAAATTACTTTAAGTAATAATTTTATATTAATTAGTTATTCTAATGAAATGTTAAAACTTGTTATCGATACACCATTAATTATTATAAATCATATTAATAACAATTTTTAGAAATTCATTATTATAATAATTCAATCAAATTGAAATTATTGCTCAAAATACTCTACCTTTAACCTTTAACGACCAAAATTAGGAAGAATATTTCGGGACTAAGAGACTATCACACAAGACCTAAACTTTCTCGAAACTCATGATTCAAATATACACATAAACAAGCTGACACCATCAACACTTGGGGAAAGAGATAAAATAAATAGACACAAAAATCACTTATCAGAACAAAGTGCACGTTAATGTGCAAGCAAAGAGCTGTTTTGTTCATGAATTCCCTCTCCAACAGCGACGCCAAATCGATCGCTATTTTAACGATGTCTTGAAGTTGCGCCAAATTTGGTGTAGATATTTTCTTGCACCATTAATCTTTTAAACAAAATTACAAAACTTTGAACATAGGTTAAAATATTGAAGATAAGATAAAAAACAAGAATTAATTGTAGAAACTCACTTGAAATTCAAATTTAAAATACAAACACAAATAAAAATACATTCAAAGTGGAATACAAATTCAAATGTTCATCTATCATTTATCATTGTCATGTAACTTAATTTTTCATTGAAATTGTAAACCAATAATAGGCACTATTCATACCTATTTCTATATTTTCATGAATAAAAATAAGTTATCGTTAAATGTTGGTCAAAGTTTAAATTAGTTGATCAAATGGGACATTCATTCGGGACACAGGGAGTATATAGATCAATTGTCCAAAAAGCAGTCATATTACTAGAATTACTAACAGACAGTTTCCACCAAATTAACAGCATTCATGTCAGGATGAGTATGGTCAGGGATTGCCACAGCTACAACTGATATATGGCATGTAATTATTCTCTCTGCATCGTACGGATAATGATTTCCGTAACAAAAAATCGTGCAATATTAGCAAACACCAACCATCCAAATATAAGTTGTCCGCTAGAAAATGTAACATTTAGAGTCAATACGCTTGTGTTCCCTTTCGACAGTTGAAATCTACTGTTCAGCAGCATCCCATCCCTGCAAAGAAACAGGCATAACTATGTCACCAAAATAAAGAATCAAATAAACACCAATCAGACAAAAAAAAAAAAAAAAAAAAATAAATAAACTTGGGAATGAGTAAGATAAATGTGAATGACAAACTAAACACCCAAAAAAACAAATCAATGCAAAAAATTGTCATTTCAGATCAAGATCACTGAAAGCAGCAGACTAGTCTAAACCAGTAAAACTTGTGGAAATATGCTAGCTACTCCTATATCGGTTGTCAGCTCAAAATTTTTAATGCTCCCTTTCCTTTCTGTAACGAAGCAGACTGCTGAATATCAATTTACATACATATCCCAATTCAACGACAAAAGAGTTACTCCCTCCGTCCCTAAATGAATGTCCAAATTTCATTTTAGGGGACATTCTAAAAATCTCTAGTTTTCATACAATTAAATGGCAAATATCCATAAATATTCTTGTTATCCACTTTCCAAACATTCAGTTTTGCAAGTATAAAAGGACTGGTGAAAAGAATTTGGTAAAAGTATATTTAGGGACAAAGTTATTTTCAAAAATGACATTAATTCAGGAACAAAAAATTCTTGAGAATGGACATTCATTTAGAGACACAGGGAGTATTACTCTTAGAAACAAAATTCAAAAATTAATATATATAGCAAACCATTATTTTCATTGAATAAATATCCATCTAAACATGGAAACTAAGTATTGATCACATAATTCATTATTTCTGAAGTTTCAAATCTTTTTTATCAAACTTTGTGATGTTAATTAGACATTCCCTAGAACTTCAAGGTCAAATTATTACAAATAAAGTGCATATTTCAAGAATGTATAGAGTATATTTATAGTAAATGTGTGGCATGGAAAAATTAATGAGAAGAACTTCAAGGAAAATTTTCTAAGCGGAATGTGATACCAGGATATTTAGCTGTTAGACTGTTGCGTGACCTCCAGGTAAGAAGTTTCGGTGGCCACCAAGGCAAGCGCCTTTAAAGGTATTCCCTCTGCAATGAGACATGCATTTATTAATTGGCAATACTTTTCAGAGGTATAGATACGGAAACCCATATAGCATGGACAACAAACTAATCATCAAAAGGACTTTTTATCAAATTTTCAGAAGTATATCTATTGAAACTTATTTCCCAAATTCAAATCTTTTTATCAAAATTTACCATAATTAGGCTGACCAATCGATGCATGCTTCGCGCTTGGTGACACACCACCAATGTGCCACCACCTACTTAGATTAGATCACAACATTAGGCCACCTCCTCAATGGTAATGACTCATCAATAAGCCTTAAAACCTCAAAATCTGCTGTAGATGGACTTTCCTCAAGCATCTCCATTATAAAAGGGCAAACCCCGGTGCGCCAAGCGGGGGTTGGGAGAGGGAACCATTTGCTAGAGCCTTCCCCTGACAATTGTCAAGAGGTTGTTCGTCAAGGTTCGAACCCGCGACCTTATGGTCACCAAAGGAGCAACTTAACCGTTGCACCAAGGCTCGCCCTCAAGCATCTCCATTATGAACAGACAAAATTGAGGGTACCGAGGGAAGGAGGGATTTTGATGTGAAGCAAGTTGATGGACAGGAAATTGATGAGCCGATTCTGAGGACGACTCGTGACTCATGTCCATGGCGCGTCTATCAGAGGCGTCATCATGTGGGTGGTGAACCAGCTGTTGAGCCATAAAGTTAGTATAGGTGTAATTTACTAGTCCTATTTTATTATTATGTAGCAGTTCATTAGTAATCACTAGCAGTTATTTGATAGTTATTTCTTTGTAAACTTAACTGAATTCCCTATAAACACTAAGGGGGGGGGGGGTTATTGTGAGGGGAGGAAAAAATGTTTGGAATAATTCTGGAAAAGCTTTGACATTGAAAGCCTGATTGTTCTTGTTATTTTGTTTTCTGTAGAATTAGCATTACTGCTCATCAAATTGGTCCGGCCTGCCGGATCCCACCCACCCAAAAGATGGTTGATAGACTTTTCAGCATGTTAGGAACGCATATGAGCGTTTGGCCGTCACTTAACAGACACGACGTAGCAACATGTGTCAACCTGTTCACTCAATTGGCAAATCAACTTCCGGGCGTCTCGGATGAGAATTTTTCTTGGGGCTTTTTATGCACGGTCTCCGTGAGGAAATCCGTGTCCAAGTACGCGTATTGGACCCCAACAATTTGGATGCCGCAATGAAAATTGCGAGTCATGTTGATGCAGGTTTGCGAGTGCAACAATGAGGGAATAGCGGGCTGTGCGCCAATGGCAGCCCAACCGATCATCAGTTCCAGCAACCCGTGGGCCTGTTACACAAATTCGAACACCAACAACCAATTCCAGTCAAGGGCTTCCACCTAGCTGACAAAAGGAAGTTGTACCCACCAAGGCTACTTTTCGTCGATTAACAGATTCTGAGGGAGAAGAACTTCGCCGCCGTGACTATGCTTCCGATGTAAAACACCATACCATCCAACTAATCATGATTTCCCTATGAAGACATTAAGAATTTTATTGGTCCAAGACAATGAAAATCCAGATTTGGAGTTAGAAGAAATTGCACGGGGAAGAGCACAGAACTTGAGTCGGGGGGTGAACATGAAACAGAGGAGGTTGAGTTATCTATGTGTTTGGCAGCGGGAATCTCCGGACCACGAACGTTACGACTACTAGGTAAGCTACTTGGCTAGCAAATTACAATCCCAGTCGATAGTGGAGCAAGCCACAATTTCAACTCCGCAGAACTTGTATCACAAATCGGACTAAAGATCAATCACGGCTTCACGTTTGGGATGCGTTTGGGCGACGGACGCAGAAAAGAGTCCATTGGATTGTGTAAGAATTTGGCAGTAGATTTGGGCTCTACCATTATACACGCTATTATACACGCTGATTGTTATGTTTTTCCTCTCGGAGGAGTTGATATGATCCTCGGAATTTCTTGGCTAGCCACCCTCGGTGAAGTAAAGATAAATTGGCACCGTATGTACGTGAAGTTTGATGTGGAGGGGCAACTGATAAATGACTATTTTATAGACGTTTATAGTTAAATAATTGCATCATTTAACTTAATTTTAGTTCATTTTAAGTTAAATTTAGTTTATTTTATCATATTCTATGTGGATATTATGCTTGGGATGTTTTTGTGGTGGATTCATGATTTCAGGAGTAAAATTTGAGCAAATTTGGTATGAGACATGGTTCGTGGTGATTTAGAACACTTCTATCATGAAAAGAGGTCAAGGAGCAGCAACTCAGGTTGGCACGGCCGCGCAGCCAAATTGGCACGACCGTGCAGAGCATGCCGAGGCTGACAAATTATAACGCATTGTCGTGCCAAGGCAAAAGGCTGCAGATTTACTCGGTGGCTTTTGGAAGAAGGGACACAACTTTTGGCTTAAATACCTATATAAAGGCATTGTATTTATCAGTTTTAGACATCCAGAATTTTTTGTAAACATACTCTATCATAGATTACATTCCAAATCATTTAATTATAAGATTCATCAATTCTTCTTATAGTTCTTGTACTTGGGGTTTTTGAAGATCAATATACAAGTTTGAAGGTTTATTTTACAACCATTATCTCTATTTCAATAATAAGAATAAGTATCCCTCTCCCTTATATATTATACTCCCTCCGTCTCGGACTAGGGTCCTGAGGTTGGATTTCACGCTTCTTAAAAAAAAATTTAAACAATGAATAAAGAATTGTAAGTGGGTAGAAGATTAGAGGAGAGAGAATGTAAAAGTTAAATGTGGGATAGGGAATAGTAGTTAATGATTGGTGAACAGTATAAACCGAGATACGAACATGGTTTTATCCGTAAAAGGCCCAAGTAGATTGGGCTATAAACATAATCCATCAAATCTCAAGTTACGAGGTAAGATATGGGCTTTCTCGTCCCTCTATCTCGGCCTCGGCTAGGCCGACCAAGGCTCAACAGGCAAACATAAGGTCCAACTCAAAGTGCCGAGGACACCTCCCTCGTAGGCCGAGGTCATCTCCCTTGAGGACGAGGTGTCTTCCTCGGCTATGATATCATCATGACGGGCTCCACTTATTCCTCATCTCTTCCCCGGCTCATCATGGGCCAAGATGGCCATGTATGACGAAGAAGGAGCATCTCGGCATACCGGCACGACAGTTTATCAATCCTATCTCAACGAGGACGCTAAAACAGTTACAATCTCTCTAGGATTGTAACCTCATGTACCAATTCAAGTCAAATAAGGACTCTCCAACAGATATAATCCTCCTAGGATTCTATCTTATCTCTTTACAGTCCAAGTTTAACATGGATTCTACATATCCATCACTATAAATACAAGCCATTATTTCCATATTTTGGTACGTTACTTCTTTGACTCGAAACTCTGTCAAATTATTTTCTCTCTATACAAACCGTGAACTTACTCTCGCGCCGGAGGGCCTTCACTGGTGAAGCCCCGGCTTAGTTTACGTTTTCTGTCTTATTTTCAGGCTATTCAATCGCCGGAGTACAACCTATCGCTTGGATTTGGACTGATTCGACTTTTTGGCAGCATTAGCTTGGTTCCATTGCCGGGAATCGAGTCAAAGACCCATTGTTTAGCCTGAAAATCCGTTCGCCTGAGCAGAATTTTCGGTCGGATAATTCTTGTTTTTGGCCGAAAATTGCACTGTTTCGCTTTTGATCTGTTTTGTTTTGGCCGGATTCTGCAAATTTCGCCTGAAAAATTGTGTTGGATCGGAACTCTGTGGCAGTAACAATCGCAATTTGATGCTGCCAAAAAGTCGAATCAGCCGATATCCAAGCGATAAGTTGTACTCCGGCGATTGAATAGCCTGAAAATAAGACAGAAAACGTAAACTAAGCCGGGGCTTCACCGGCGAAAACCCTCCGGCGTGAGAGTAAGTTCACGGTTTGTATAGAGAGAATAATTTGACAGAGTTTCGAGTCAAAGAAGTAACGTACCAAAATATGAAAATGGCTTGTATTTATAGTGATGGATATGTAGAATTCATGTTAAACTTGGATTGTAAAGAGATAAGATAGAATCCTAGGAGAATTATATCTGTTAGAGAGTCCTTATTTGACTTGAATTGGTACATGAGGTTACAATCCTAGAGAGATTGTACTGTTTTAGTGTCCTTGTTGGGATAGGATTGATAAACTGACATGCCGATATGCCGAGATGCTCCCTTCCTCGTCATACATGGCCATCTTGGCCCATGATGAGCAGGGGAAGAGATGAGGAATAAGTGGAGCCCGTCGTGATGATATCATAGCCGAGGAAGACACCTCGTCCTCAAGGGAGATGACCTCGGCCTAACAGGGAGGTCTCCTCGGCACTTTGAGTTGGGTCTTATGTTTGCGTGTTGAGCCTTGGTCGGCCTAGCTGAGGCCGAGATAGATGGACGAGGAAGCCTATATCTTACCTCGTAACTTGAGATTTGATGGTTTATGTTTATAGCCCAATCCACTTGGGCCTTACCTGGACAAACCCATGTTCGTATCTCGGTTTATACTGTTCAGTGGCCCCCGACTTTCTAGCTCGGCGTTTAGCGAGGAGAAAGTCATCTCGTCCTCGGCTTACGAGAGTACGAATAGGTGTCACGTGGCAATGTCGCTTCAAATGTGTCTTTCCATAATCCGCCGGTTACTAGTATAATGATGGGCGTGACCCACGATGCTCTGATACGTCTTGAAACCCACCACCGCATTACATTTTTGGGGCGCCGTACCTGTTTGACCCGTTTTGATTCGGGTTTAACCTACTTGAGTGAGTATAAAAACAAATTTCATTTTTGATTTCAACTTTTATCATCTTCAGCCTTTTGAGAGCGAACAGCAAAGTTTGAAAAACCCTTTCGTGTTCTTGAGTGCTCGAGTTGCCCAGAATCTTTAGAAGCGTCCGATTCACCGTTTGATTTCGCCAATCTTCAACAGAAACATGTATAATTCCTTCTTCCATTGTTGTTTCTGTCTTTAGTTCGTATTTTCTAGGGTTTCGTTGATTTTGATATCTGAAATCGCCATTGTTGAACCCATGAAGCTTTTCTTGAGTTTTTTGCCTTGATAATATTCTTGAACCCTCGTCTCATTTTAGAAATGGCTCGTTCTTGGGACTATAGCCCTCGATTCCGCTATGGGTACCACAAGGGCAACCTGAGGGTTTACGGAAGAGAGAGAGGACAATGGTTGTTGGTGAACTTGACGGAGATTGGGGAAATGTTGACGAAGTATGGATATACGAGAATGTACATCCAATATCCGGACAAGACGAGAATATACAGAGTTGATTCGATGTCCCTCAGTATAGTAATATTCGAAAGTAGAGCCGAGATGATTGAGCATCAATTTGTTTTATCCGGCATCGGATCATCTTGATCGTCTTCGTTTGAGTGGTAAGGCTCCCTCCTCGGCCTTATTGTAGACGACGAGGAGGGGCAATCCTCCTCTTCCCCGTCTTGATATCAGCCTTGGACGATTTAACTGATTCTTGTTCCTTGGCTTTTTGCAGATATGACGGGAAGAGGGAGTGAGGCCTCCACATCTACCAAGATTGTAGATGCCTTCGTCGATGGGAAACAAGTAAAAGGACGAGGGAGAGGTGGCCGAGGTAGAGGAGGCCGAGGTAGAGCTATTCATCCCAGGCCAATGCCAGTTAGGGCCGGGGATCCCATGCTGGAGGCGCTATACTCCAAGTATGGAGTGGATAGGAACGAGTATAAGTTAACTTACGTCGGTCGTCCCACTTTTGAGAACGAGAGAGAGAGAAACATGTTCTATTACAATGACAACCATGTCCGCTTCTACTATAAGCAATTTCAGCAGGGACTTCATCTCCCTTTAGATCCTTTCATCAACGAATTTTTAGGAGACATGAGAGCCGTCCCGGCTATGCTAGGAGCTAACGGGACTAGGGCCCTCGTTAGTTTCATTGTCTTATGCTGTAGTTTAGGTTTTGAGCCTACCCAAGCTGCCTTCCATCATTTCTTCCCTATCAGTTACACCAAAGAACCTAAGCTCATAGTGATAAGGAGTGATTCTAAGAAACCGAAAATCATCCTTCCTATGTCTAGCAAAGTATCAGGCTGGGATAATCATGCTATTAGAGTGGAGAGCCAACAAGGCTGGGAGTTCCCTTCTCCAACTGATGAGCCTGCTGCCCCCAAGAGAGTGTTACGAGCTGAATGGACCGCAAACTTGATTAAGCGGCTTACTGATTTTGCTGGGGTAGGTTTGCTCGATTGGTCGGCCTTGGAAGCTGATGATAGTTATTATGTTCAAGCTGGGTTAATGCCGGGACCGAGGGACGGCGTGGTGCCCCTCGTCCCCGTATATAGGGGAGAAGATTTAACGACTGGAAGGTCCATACCGGTCTGGTCTTCCATGCTGATTGTGAACGGGGTAAGTTTGACTCCAAGGACCAATGCCTTATAGAGGACGACGACGTAGGCTGTAATTCCTCTTTCCTCGTTTTTGATTCTTGTAAATTGATGCTTGTTTTATCTATGTCGTAATATAACTATCTCTTCTTCGTATTTGCAGATCTAACCCCTGAACAAGAAGCCGAGATGGCCTCAGATAACGCAGTTGATCCCAAGGAGCTTATTAAGATGAAGAGGCGATTAGGTAAGGCCTCGACTATCTCTCAAAGGAAGGACGAGGCAACTCGTCGTCAACTCCTCCTGGCTATCAAGGGAGATGTTGCTTTGCCCATCAAGCCGATAGGGGAGGCCGTTAATGTCGAGGAGGAGACCTCGGGAAGCCGAGATAAGCAAACAACCGAGGGGCATAGCCCCCATATTGCAACTGCTGAGACCGAGATGCAAACTGATATCCCGTCTGCCGAGGAGACGGGCCTCGTTCAAAAGTCCTCGAGCCAGAAGAGGCCTCGTTCTAGTTCTGCTGAGGAGCCTCCTTCCAAACGGGCTGCTGATGCTTCTACTCCTCCAGCTCTCACCCCTCTAACAATCAAGTCATATCCTGATGCCGAGGAGCTAGCTCGACAGCTTATAGCTACGCCTAAACCCCTGAGAGGCCTCCCCTTACTTGCCAGGGAGGGCGCTCACGTGAGGCTGGGCCGAGCACCTGTCCAAAGGGCCCTGGACGAGGAGGCGTATGTGAAGTTGTGTCGGGATAAGCCTAGCAAGGAAAACTTGCTCGGCCGGAAAGGATTGCTGATATCCGAGGTGACTATCTCGTACTTTTACTTCTTGCACTTTGTATTTGTATGATTTCTGACATTTATCAATATTGCAGCTTGCCACTGTGTCGGCGTACGAGAATGTTCTTAATAAGGCCGTGGACAAGAAAATGGCGGAGCTCAGGACCAGCCTTAGGAAGGGAGAGACCGAGCTGGCAGCAGTAGCCGAGGTGCTGAAGGCCAGGGATGCTGAGCTTGAGGCTGAGAAGACGGCCAAGACAAAGGCCGAGGAGGAGGCGAAGAAAGCCGATGATGCCAGATTGAAAGCCGAGGAAGACCTCCGGCTAAAAGATGTTGAGATGGCTGAGCTAGAGAAGCTCAAAGCCGAGATCATACAGAGAGCCGAGATGGCTGAGGCTAAGTGCCGAGAGCTAGAGGCTGTTATTCCCTCCAAGAAAGAGGAGGCTATTGCTCGTTTTAAGGGTAGCCATGCCTTCAAAGATACTGTAAATGATAAAACAGCCACTATGTTTCAGGATGGCTACCTACATTTGGCCCGTCGGCTTATGGTGAACACCTCCCATGGTCTTAGACTTAAATGCCATTGCTCGGCTAATATGCCAGGATGGGTATGATGAGGTGGCTCGGTCTCTTCACCACCTCGTTCCTTACTCTGCATATAACTTGAATGTGATGTCCATGATGGATGCTCGAGCAGGCAAAGAAGCTTGGGTTCCTCCGCCCGTCAATCCTGATAATCTTAACGCCTTAATAGAACGGATTGAGGACGAGGGTAAGGAGGATAGAGAAGAGCATAATGCTGAGGAGCCAAAATGACGAGGAGGTTCAAGTCAATACTCGAACTGAGCAAGACACCGTCACCACTACCCTTACTGCTGAGCTAAATGCCGGGGCCGACGAGCAGGCTTTCTTTGGGAAGATCCCTCGGAAGCTTAAGAAATTTTTTCTTTCTTTTGATGTGATAGGATAGGTACTTTGTAATTCTCTTATTGAATATTAATGAAATGTCCTTTCCTTCCAACTCACGTCGTTATTGACGTTATAAACTGTGTTTGAATGCTTGTTTGTGGGCTTTGCACAAGTACAAGCCTACTTTAGGGGGGAGCCGAGAAAGGTTCCCCGTACTTCACTCTTTTATATAAGATGAGGGGGCTAGCTCGGTCAAAAATCTAAATATGAAGCCCGATCTCCCGCATGGCTGTTACAATCGTTACCTTTGCCCGATATGGTCATTCTACATGATAGTGACTTGCTAGGTCCTTAGGCTAACCATTTTTTCATTTGTTTTCCCTTAGATCAACAGCATACCGTAGAGGTGAATGTGTGAGATCGGAATGGATTGTGCAAGCCTCACGATTCTCTTTTGGGTGGGTGTACATTTGTAAGATAAGATGGTAAAAGGTTGTGTGTGTAGTCTATGTGGTGAGAAAAATGTTTGTATGGGGGTTACTTAAACATTGTTTTAAACACAACATAAACTTGGGGTTTTGATTGTTTATTCCCTTGAGCAACCTTAGTAAGTGTTTACTTGCCAGTTCGCACCTCAAATTTGAATTCCCACTTAGGGACTCAAGTTAGGGCGTAAGAGATTACTACTCCCTCTGTCCCAAAATGAATGTCCAAAAAGTTTTCAAAATTGCTTTTTATCAAGAGCAAATTTAAATTTTTTTGGACATTTATTTTGGGACGGAGGGAGTACCAATAATCCCCTGATACTCTTACCTCTCATTATAGTTCAACAAGACACACAAACAATCTACCCTCAAGAACACCTTAGTGACAAATTTGGGAAACACAAATACTCAGGTAACTGCCTTTTATTTGATGGAAATAGGGTGTAAATTGTTACACGAATATTGTTAGCAACCTAAGAAAAAGTTAACCAAAGACTGTCTAGGGTGCTCCTCTCAAGTAGCATCATGCTCTCCCTGAGATGAAGAAAGAAAAAAACTAGGATAAGCTCTTTCTCACTGTTACCGACATGAGTTACAAATTTGAACACATCTGATTGTTCCATCTTGTTAGATAAAATATTTTAAGTGTATCTACTATTTAACTAAATTATCCGTTAATTTGAATATGTAGCGCATGGTCCGAATTCAAGTTTGGTTCAAAAATTAATGTCCAAAATGCCTTTGAACCATGGCTATTCGGTTTTTATGTTCATAAGCATTCATGCATTCCTTGAAGCTGTTATGTTCATTAAATTTTGGCTCTGTACTTAAGATAGCTCTGGTTTGTGACTATCTTGGGTTAAACTGACTTTACTACCATAAAGTTTACATGTATCCCTTAAGAGTGTTGTTTAAATTTTCAGAGTTTACTACACTGGCGTTTACATTATGTTGTATATCTTAGTGGCATTTAGTTTCAATCATCTCACTTAAAGGCATAGGCTTCGATCTTTGCATCAATCCAGCACCAAGATATTGAATGGTTCACACTTGAGCTCGATGCTAGTTATAAGAAGAGCTATAAAATACTGAAAAGAACTAGTAGTGGAGTAGGTGTTTGTATGTGAAGTGGGGTATGAATTGTGAGCGGAGTAGGAATTGTAAGTGGGGTAATTGTTGTGAGTATGACAAGTGGGACCCTTGAATTATAAAGTTTCCATCATTTTGGAATTGTGAACATTCAAATAGCAAAAAAGGGCATCCCCGTGCACGAAACATCCCCGTGTAGCGAGGGTCCGGGGAAGGGTCCCCACCACAAGGGTGAAATGTAGGTTAGTCTTACTTTGCATATATGCAAGAGGCTGATTCCAGGACTTGAACCCATGACCTCAAGGTCACACGGCAACGCCTAAACCTCACCTTCTCTCTCTCACACACATACACATATACTTAAAAAAATTGTTTCAACCAAGGACTTGCATTGAAACAACGTCGCTTAAATTATTATTTTTGTTGCAATTATAGATTACCTACTAGGATAGCATATGTAGCCTCTTAGTATTCAATGAAGTGAAGTTTAAAAGACAAACAAAATATTTATCCAGACGTTGGATTTATACGAAAATAAAGTGAAAACATGGATACTACAAAATTAGAAACGATGATGTTTGATAAGCACATAAATAAGCACACACCCACTTGAGAAAAGAAAGACCAGAGATTCCAACCTTCCTTCATCGCCTCCAGAACTTTATGAAAAGATGTCCCCTGAGCTTGAAATAGTGCACGAAGATATGCCCCATAAACACCTGATCCACACAAATCTATTAATAGTAGTACAAGCACGGAGCTATGTGGCTATCGAACATTTGAAGTTGCAGAATAAGAAAAGAGAATGAATCTTTACTCTTCATTCTGAGTTCACGCGACCAGGCTTCAAAGTTTCGAACATCTTTCATGTGGTTACGAAGGAAACCTTCAAAGATAAAAAGTAAGGCATCAACATCTTAAACGCTGATGGGGGGGGAGTCATGACAACTTCAGGAGTAACAAATAATTTTTCCAGTACATAAAGAGTAAAAAATACTTCATAGTTCCTTGAATACCCTGTATTAAATTATAAAGATAAAAACTTCATTCATCCCGAAATAGCATAGGTTAATACTAGCATATATTACGTCGTGACATTTTCATAAATGTTACTGACACTCCTTACTGTATATTCAATTGTCCTTCTGGCCCAACCAAAAAAAAAAAATCATAGTTCTCACTTACTCGTTCCAAAAAAACATTAAGTCGTGTATCCGAAAAATTAATATTTTACTTCACAAAGATAGATATTATATTTAACCAATGTGTCACTTGTACTAGTTACATGAAATATATAAAACAAAAGTGGGATATTAAAACGTTTGACTTGTCCAAGTAGCTCTTTCGTTTTTCAGATGGAGGAAGTATAATTCTTAATCTATTAGTATATATAATGAAGGGACATAAAACATAAGCTGGTAAGACTAATGAAGTGTAAGTTATGCTTTTCTAGTTGGATTGATATTTTGTTAAAAGTTATTGAGCCTTAGCTTATTACTCCAAAATGAATATCCAAAAAAAAAATCAAATTTGCTCTTGATCATGTAACCAGAACACATTATCTTGCATTCATGTAGACCACACAATGTCCTTCTGTGACTTTTCATGTCTATCATGGCTAAATGATCAATATTATTCTTCAGAAAAAGTGTGAAAATAAGAGAAATATTGTTAGTTGGTCATATATTAACATTCTCAATACTTAAAACATGAATTGAAAGAATCATGAAATAAATGACAGAAAACAGAGCCAAAAAGAAAGAAACATACGTTCCATATTGAAAATATCTGTCTTAGTCAGACCTTCATCAGCCAGGGAAGAAGATAGGCACAGATCTTTTGCATCACCTGATTCTTCTGCAATAGAAGGAAGCCAGGCTACTAATCAAACCAAAAAGATATACTTACATTGTGTTTGTAAAATGTATCGGTCCATAATGCTAAAATACATCATCCCAAAGGCAACAACTGAGATACATCATTCCACTCTATTTCAAAAATTTGATCGAGTTTATAACTGGAATGTTTCTTGAGTGTCTTTGTAGGATATACATGTTTTGCGATATTCTACGCACGTGCCTCGCACGTGTTGCCCCCTTTTCCAACAGACGAGTCTCTGTCCCGCGGATTATCTCTTCCACGGACGCATCTCCGTCCTGCAGATCGTCTCCCGCAGACGAGTCTCCGTCCTGCAGATCGTCTCCCGCAGACGCATCTCCGTCCCGCAAATGCATCTATCTCTCCCGTGATATGTGGGTTGTTATCCTCTAAGTATTTCCCGTGATTAGACAAGGTCGGGGGAAGTCTTCTCCGCTTATTGGGATCGCCGAGGAGCAGTAGATTGGAGGCTAGAATAGGAAGATCGCCACGTGGTCCAATAATTGGGCTAAGCGCGGCATAGTAGGGCTTACAAGGGAGAATCGCGGGATAGTCCAACACTATGGAGCATGTGTCGCGCACATGGGCTTACTCATTGCCTATAAATACCTCACTTTGGTATTCATTTGCAATCAAGTAACAAGGGTCATTCTCTACAATATTTCTCTCTCTAGCGAGAGACCAACAAGTCCCGCAATACTTGTCTCTCCCAAAAACTCTTCTAGTTCCTATTCTCGCTCCTTTTCATTATTTTTCGGTGATCCGTGTAATGCCTCACTACCCAAAAACAACCTTAAAATCTTGCAAAAACCCTAACACAACCTCCGCAGGACTACCCTCCTACAGTCATAAACAGCAAAGGAAAGACACCAGAAATTTTGATCAACTCGATCTTAGATAACAAAAGAAAGATACTACCAAGTTCAAATTATAACAGATTCAGTATGAGAATAATTGAAACTTTCAAACAGCAACGAGCAGAGAAAGGCTAATCATTTTTTTCTATTTTCTTCCACTTGAGTACAAAGAGACTAAAGAATTTGGAGAAAAGAACTGTCTAACTGTCTTGCAAGATAAATTGGACGGAGAAAACAAAAGCCAAAGAAGAATCCTAACAGCAAGCCCAAGGGGTGGGGGCAACTGACAGAACAGAGAATTAATATAGATAAAAGACAGCTTTCATCACGAGTAAAGTCCTCAAATGTAGCCCCTTGGCCAACACCCAAGCTTTTCCCAGAGAAATGCAACATAACAGGATGATCCCAATGTAAATTAACCCCAATATAAATTATACTCCCTCCGTCCCAGACCAAGAGTCCTACTTTCCTTTTTGGTCCGTCCCAGACCAAGAGTCCCTTTCCTTAAATGGAAAGTTTTCCATATATTTATACCCTTATCATCTCCATATATTTACAAAAAAACCATTACTATTCCTCCCACTCATTCTCTCTCCTATTAAATATTATTAACTTTTACATTCTCTCTCTTATTCCCTACCACACATTTAACTTTTACATTCTCTCTCCTATTCCCTACCACACATTTAACTTTTACATTTTCTCTCCTAAAATTTTTTACCCACTTTAAAAAAATTTCTTAAGAACCGTGAAATCCCTCCCGAGGACCCTTGGTCTGGGACGGAGGGAGTAAATAACTAAGAAGATACATTCTACAGTCCTACTACAAAATGGAAGTACTGATGCACCCAATTCTTGCTAGTACAAAGATCAGATATGCAAAGACCAAAAATTAATAACCTCTCTTCCTTTTGGCAGCTTTGGCACGAACAACAGCACGTAGATGGTTTTCCCAAACGCCTGATCCACGAATGTCTTAGAATGTGCACGTGAAAGCAAAGAGCTATACTGATATAACTAGAAGGATTACAAAGTAGGAAAACAAATGAAACTTTACCCGTCCTCTTTAGTTTTTCCGTCAATTCTCCAAAGTTTCCATTACCAAAGCTGCTTTTTAGGTAGGAATCAACAGCATCTTGTAAAAATAAAATTCAAGAACTGATAAGTGGCATATACATCATCATCATTCTATAACATGTCCATCACATGTACATGATAACACTACTAATAATAATAAAACTTTTTGAATGAAAGTTCAACAGAAAGAGCATTTAGCACAACTAATAGAAATACGGAGTACGGAGTACATAAGAAGTCAACACAAGGCAGACAGACGTATAAGGAATAACAACATTCCTAAGAGAAAGCCTAAACCTGAACAGACAAGCCCCTTTTTTCCTGTTTTCCATAAACAAAAACAATTCTTTTGAGTATTTACGAAAGCAGCAAACATAAAAAAGATTTTTGAGACTTAATCTTCAAAGTTGACTTGTTGGTGTCCAAACAATATTTCATGAAATCAATATAAACAGTGAAGAAAAACAAACCATGCATATTTTTCATTTCGCTGTCACTCAGACTCTTATCTGCTGAAGACGTTCCACTGAGTAATCCCGTGACATCAGTCTTCATAGATGCTTCTGCAAGGAAATCGAGAAAGATTCAGCGAGGCCGGCACTATTGAGAGGCACCTATGGCAAAACAAAGTGATAGTAATTCCCGCATAAAATTCTTCTTCTGGCAATTGATTTGCATTTTCATTTCATTTCTCAAACATTAGGATGCAAGCAAACAAGAAATGAGAACATATTTGAAAACAAAACTTCAACTGTCTGAACCATTTAAAGAAGGGAAACTAGTTAATGCCACCCATAAACGAGGATTTAGATATAGAGGGAAAAAGAGAAAAAAAGGAACTAGCACTTATTATGAGAAGTTAATTATCCATTTTTGGTGAGTAGTTTTGTACTTCACTCATAAAAAATACTACTTACAAGTTTGTTAGGATATTATGCAGGGTTAATCTATTTTCTCAAGTTCTAGTTAAACCTGCATCAAACTTCCAGAAGGTACAGGCTGCCTTGGGCTCAACACCTAGGCCGTGAGAGACACTTCTGCATCTTGGGCATTTAATAACTAATCCTATATGGAAAATAAACTTTAATATAGTGTTAGAACTAGATAATTCATGTTTGAGGGGGCATAGGTTCTTTCTTCCCCTACAAAAGTGTATGATCAAAACAAATACTCGTAGTTACATGCAAAATATAGGAAAGATAAACACGAATATAACATGATAGCAAAAAAGATACTCCCTCTTGAGTTTGAGGGACATTATAAGAAAATTAATCAAGTTTAAAGGTGATTGTAGCATTTTTATTTTTATTTTTATTTTTTGAAAATGGACAGTCATTGTGGGATGGAAGGAGTATTTCTTTTTCAAAAAGACTGGGAAAGAATATCTTTAATACTCTATCGGACCTCAATCCATTTTTATGAACCAGTCTTGTGTTGTTGAGTACGCGTTATAAATCAGTGTCTTAATCTACAGCATTTAACACAAAAGGGCATTTGGGAGGGAGAGAGAGATACCACCGTTCACTTTCTTGAACTCAGAATCAAGAAGCCCATGTTCCTTATCAAAAGAACCCAAACGCGGTCTCTTCCCATTGCCACCTACTTCACCAGCACTATCTATATGATTTTCAAAAACAAAATGAATTAATGAAAAAAATCAAAAACAACAATAAAACTAAGTAGCATGTGTCATTGATTGAATTCCATGTTTTATTTTTCTATATACACCTTTTCAATAACTATCCACTAACTATTCCTTACCCCACTTTCTCTCGCCCATCTCACTTTTCATACTCACAATCACAACCCCTACTCTACTACCAATTTTTTTGAATATATATACTCTATACTTAATTCTTGTGCACTTCCAGTTTTGTGTCCTTTATTATGAGACGGAAGGAGTATATGTATATAAGTTCTTCCAAAAAGAATTAAAGGGAAGAAGTTGTACTTTGGGAATTATAAATGTTTAGTTGTCCTTGCAAAATTGTTCTAGAAACTAATAGTAATAAGATTCTTAATAGTTTATTAGTTGCTGGAACTCAATTACCTTAAAGATACTCCTTCCGATCCTAACTTATTATTTTTCGGGTGATAAAAAAATAAAAGTACATTTTCCATGCTAGAATTACTTGTGATTTTTTAGGGACCCACCCACATGTAAAACATTTGTATCAACTACCTTCTTATATATTAAGTGTGACAAATAATTTACCTTAATTTTATGTACCTAGACAAAATGGGCACTTTGTTTTGGATGGAAAGTAGTAATTTGTAAAAGCTTTAAATGTGGCCCCAAAAAAATGTGGACACGAGTGATTTTGGCTTTCAAAAAACAAGGAAATTGTGCACTTAATTGGATCATTAAAAAATGTTCACTTATTTTGGATCACCTGGAAAGAATAGGGGTCCTTATTTTGGATAGGAAATAATTAAGACATTGTCCCATGCGACATTCCAAAAAGGCAATAGGATGCTGGACAAATATGCACTCATACTTATACAAGCACAAATCCATACAGATAACACTCATACATGTCTTATGTACCACAACAAAAACAACTATGTCCATACCCAAATCAAAAACTAGGGTTTGGAATTTTTTAAGAGTTAGCGATTTAACTAGACATTGTTATATTATACATGTTCATATCAACAAATAAGACATGTATATATATAGAAACATCCCAGCAGTAATTGAAAACATAAAATTCCCAAAATCAAAAGCAAGTTAAGTCGGCAGACCAAAACCCTAAGCATAATAGGTGAGATCGATCAATCGATCGATCGTGTGTATGTATGTACGTAGGTATATATATGCTTTGAAAGAGAAGATGGAGAGTCACCGGAATGAGGTTCATTAGGGGAGACGCCAACCGTCTCCTTCTCTTCCTCCTCCGCCGCAGGCATCGGCGTCGGCGCAGGTTGTAGAAATTTTTCAGATAATGGATATTGATCGAATTCACCCTCCTCACCCATTGCTCATGCACACAGTACACACACTATTCAAAAAATAATAATAAAAGAAAAAGGCAAATGGCAAATGGTGTTTGGGGGAACGGGTCTCTTTTCGAGGGATCGGGTGGGGATGCCCGATCCACGTGAATTGTTGGTTTGTTTCTGGTTTCTGAATTGTTGAATCTTTGGTTGACGGTTCATTAAACAAACAAATAAGAGTAAGCGTAAGTGTTATTAGTATAAAAAATGATGAAAAAGATTGAAAGTGTGATAGAAAATAGTTAGTGTATACTCCTTCTGTCTCGGTCGAAGCGTCATTTTTTACCCAAAATGGCGTTCCGTTTATAGCGTCACCCTTTCCTAAAAAGGAAACTTTTATTAATATTTTATTATCTCATCCACTATTTCCTCCACTAATTCTCTCTCCTCTACACTTACAATACTTTTAAAATTCACTATTTCCTTCACTAATTCTCTCTCCTATTTTTAAATTACACTCACAACATTTTTTCTTCCCACACTTTTCCTTAATTTGCGCGCCACCCCTAAAAGGGTGACGCTTCTACCGGGACGGAGGGAGTAGTTATTATCAGACCCAATTTTGAGGGGGTGCAAAGAGTTCAATTGCACAGGACCCATAATTTTATAGGATCTCATATTTTCCTTCATTCTTAAAACGTAGCCCAAAAATGTTAGTACTAAATATATAAATTTAGATTTGATATCATGACAAGTATTGTTGCTGACTTGGTTGGATATATATATATATATATATATATATATATATATATTAAGGCCCTATATATTTTTTTTCTTTTACGATAAACTGTATTTTTTTATATATTGTATATGTTAAGGATCGAATTCCCACATAGGTATTTAACATATTCAATTTAGCTTTACTGTGTATTGTATTTTATATATATATATTAAGGGTCTTATATTCAATTTAGCACAGGACTCCTATAATTATTGAGACGGGCCTGACTATTGTAATTATAACAAGTGGCTTCTACAAATAAATAAAAAATTATTTTGAAAGTGTGCATTTTTATTTTTAAATGAGACATCTAAAATGAAAATTTGTGTATTTTCATATGTGATGTAAGAAGTATGAACTATAGACTCCCTCCATCCCACATTAGTGTGGACTTATTTCCCTTTTGATCCGTCTCAGATTAGTGTGGACTGTCCAAAATGGCAAAGAATTTTTACTATTCCACCCACGCATTCTCTCTTCTACTTTACTTTTACACCACTACAAGAAAAATCAATTTTAGCTACGGCAAATTCCGTAGCTAAATTGAAGATTTCGTAGATAAATCGTGTTTAGCTACGGATTTGTTCCGTAGCTATTCCGTGGATGCAGGTTTGTCGCTAAATTGGGCATCGCTGTTTTGTAGCTATTTTAGAGACGGATATGTCCGTCTCTAATTTAGAGACAGATATGTCCGTCTCTAAATTAGAGACAGATATGTCCGTCTCTAAATTAGCTACAGATATGTATGTCGACGGATTAGCGACAGATTTTCCGTCTCTATTTAATTTGTCATTTTATTTTCGAACCATTTTAGCGACGGATATTTTCGTCGCTAAATTGATATTTTTTTTTAAATAAAATTATATATATATTTAAAAATATATTTTTAATATATATATATATATATATATATATATATATATATATATATATTTAAAATATATTAATATATATTTTTAAATATATATTAAATCAGTCCCTTAACTTTTCTTATTCTCAAATCAGTTCCTTCATTTTTATTAATTTCAAATCAGTCCTTAATATTTCATAGTTACATCTTGCACCCCTAAACTTATTTTATACTCAAATCAGTCCTCACAAACTTCCACCACCAGCAACCATTCACCGTCGTCTAACCAACGGCAACCATTCACCACCGTCTAACCACCAGCAACCACCGCAATCCACCAGCAACTTCAAAAAATTCAGATCTAGTATTGATTTAGAATGAATTAAAGGACAGATCTCAGACCTTTTATTCAATCCCTCGACTTCTTCATCCGTTACCTGACCTCCAAACACCACCTTACTGATCCCATCCGACGTCTGTCAAATTCCACCCAAAAAAAATCAAATCATGTAAAAAATCGTAAATATCACCATATTTCAAAAAACAAAAAGATATATGAACAGACCTGATGAGAACGGGCAGCAGAGCGGGCCGAACCGTTGGCAGGTGAATCGGTGGGAGGAACTTCCGACCAAGTGAGCAGATCTGCGGTGGATGTGTGAGGCTTCCTTACCGGAGTAGCTCTCTCCATTTTACCTTTTTCCGGTTGAATCAAAACGAAGACAGTCGAGAATGTTGCTCGAAATGGCACAGATCAGTGATTGAAATGAGACGGCGGTGGCTGTAGTGGCGCCGAAGGAGGCTGAAGGGACGGTGAGGGAGCTGAGGGAAATGAGAGAGAGAAAAAACGGTGGTGGCGTTGTGTAAATTGAAACTGAAGAGAGAGAGAGAGAGAGAGAGAGAGAGAAATGGGGAGAGGAGAGAAATAGGGAGAGGGAGTAAATGTTTTTGTTTGGAATGTTTTTGGGCCGTTTGATCGAATGTATTGAATGGTTAGATTTTGCTTTGGTCCATAATCCGCGTGAAATTTTAAAATCCAATCAAACAATGCTACATCACGTACTTATATTTATTTCACACTATATTATACACTAACTAAAATATTTATGTCTAATATTAAGAGTAATAATTTTTATTATTAATAATATTTATTAATAAATTAATAATTATATAATTAATTAATTAATTAATATTAATATTAATTATATAATCAGTAATAATATTAATAATATTATTAATAATAATTAGTAATTTTATTATTTTTTTATTGAATAGGAAAAATATTTTAGATTTTTTTATTACTGAAATTTACAAAAAGTTATCTAAAATATTTACATGCTTTTATTTGATTTATTCAAAAGTTTAGTTATAGTAGTATGCCTAATATCAAGAATAATAACATTATCATATAATTAGTAATAATACTTAATAATAAGACTAATAATGATGTTATTGTTAATTATTCAATTATATAATTAAATATATTAATAATTATTATTATATAATTAATAATAATATTAATAATAACTAGTAATAATACATAACATAAAAAATAATAATGTTATTAATTAATGATAATACTCATTAATTTAATTATTTTAAATTTATTAATAATAATTTAATAATTTAAACTTCTAAGAAATATTAATATACCTAAGTAATAATTGATATTAATAAATTATAAAAAAATACTTATTAACAATAACAATAATTTAATCTTTAAAGAAAAAAGTAATTAGTAATAATACTTAATAATAAGACTAATAATGATGTTATTGTTAATTATTCAATTATATAATTGAATATATTAGTAATTATTATTATATAATTAATAATAATATTAATAATATCTAGTAATAATACATAATATCAAAAATAATAATGTTATTAATTAATAATAATACTCATTAATTTAATTATTTTAAATTTATTAATAATAATCTAATAATGTATAAGGATATAGGGTTTAGGGTTTAGAGTTTAGGGTTTAGGGTATAGAGTATAGGATTTAGGGTATAGGGTATAGGATTTAGATTTTAGGGTTTAGGGTATAGGGTTTAGGATTTAGGGTATAGGGTATATGATTTAGGGTTAGGGTATAGGATTTAGGGTTTAGGGGTTAGGATATATGGTATAATGTATAAGGGTTAGGGTATAGGGTATAGGGTTTAGGGTTTAGGGGTTAGGGTATAGAATTTAGGGTTTAGGGTTTAGGGTATAGGGTATAGGGTTTAGGGTATAAGGTTTAGGGTATAGGGGTTAGGGTTTGGGGTTTAGGGTTTAGGGTATAGAGGTTAGGGTTTAGGGCTTATAGTTTAGGGTTTGGGGTTTAGGGTTTAAACCCCAAACTGTATACCTTGAACCCTAACCCCTAAACTCTAAATCCTAAACCCTAAACCCTAAACCCTATACCCTAAATCCTAAACCCTAACCCCTAAACTCTAAACCCTAAACCCTATACCCTAAATCCTAAACCATATACCCTATACTCTAACCCTTATACATTATACTCTATACCCTAACCCCTAAATCCTATACCCTAAACCCTAAATCCTATACCATATACCCTAAATCCTAAACCATAAACCCTAAATTCTATACCCTATACGCTAAATCCTATACCATATACCCTAAACCCTAAACTATAAACCCTAAACCCTATACCCTTATACATTATACCCTATACCCTAAACATATGCCCTAAACCCTATACCCTAAATCCTAAACCCTAAACCCTATATAGAAGAAAAGTCAAAAGAGGGACGGACTACCCTATATGTATTTTTTATTTTTTTTCTATTTTTTTTATTGACTAGAAAATAATATTTTAGCCTTTGTTAATTAGTGGTTTTTTTTAGAAAAAGTTATAGAAAAAAAGATAGAAAAAAACTAAACAAACGAAAGTATATAGAAGAAAAGTTAAAAGAGGAACGGACTACCCTATATTTATTTTTTATTTTTTTTTAAAAAATTTATTGACTAGAAAATAATATTTTAGCCTTTGTTAATTAGTGGTTTTTTTTAGAAAAAGTTATAGAAAAAAAGATAGAAAAAAACTAAACAAATGAAAGTATATAGAAGAAAAGTCAAAAGAGGGACGGACTACCCTATATTTATTTTTTATTTTTTTAAAAAAATTTTATTGACTAGAAAATAATATTTTAGCCTTTGTTAATTAGTGGTTTTTTTTAGAAAAAGTTATATAGAAAAAGATAGAAAAAAACTAAACAAATGAAAGTATATAGAAGAAAAGTCAAAAGAGGGACGGACTACCCTATATTTATTTTTATTTTTTAAAACTTTTTATTGACTAGAAAACAATATTTTAGCCTTTGTTAATTAGTGTTTTTTTTTTAGAAAAAGTTATATAAAAAAAGATAGAAAAAAACTAAACAATTGAAAGTATATAGAAGAAAAGTCAAAAGAGGGACGGACTACCCTATATTTATTTTTATTTTTTTTAAAAAATTTTATTGACTAGAAAACAATATTTTAGCCTTTGTTAATTAGTGATTTTTTTTTTAAAAAAGTTATATAAAAAAAGATAGAAAAAAACTAAACAAATGAAAGTATATAGAAGAAAAGTCAAATTTAGATACAGATACTAAATATGTCTCTAAATTTTAGAGACAGATGTTGAATCTGTCACTAAATTAGAGACGGATTCAAAAATCTGTCTCTAAATTAGAGACGGGTTAAAATCTGTCTCTAACGTTTAGAGACGTATTCTGAATCTGTCTCTAATTTAGAGACGGATTCTGAATCTGTCTCTATTTTAGAGACGGATTCTGAATTTGTCTCTATTTTAGAGACAGATACAAAACCCGTCTCTAAATTTAGAGACGGAATCTGAATCCGTCTCTAAATTAGAGACGGATCAGATTTCGTCTCTAAATTAGAGACGGATTCAGATTCCGTCTCTAAATTAGAGACGGATTCAGATTCCGTCTCTAAATTAGAGACGGAATCTGAATCCGTCTCTAATTTTTGGTTCTGTTTCTAATCTGTCGCCAAATTAGCTAAAGACTCCGTCCGTCTCTAAATCCGATTTTCCTTGTAGTGCACTCACAACACCAATCAACTTACTATTCCTCCCACTCATTCTCTCTCCTATTTAATTTTTTCATATTCACAAATACCTCCTTCTACTATTTATTTATCTTACTTTTCCTTAATTTGTGTATCCAAATATTTGGTCCACACTAATATGGAACACTAATATGGGTTGGAGAGAGTATATTTATAGTTCGGGGCGGAAACACTCTTTCTAAAAATACAAAAAGGGTGATAAGTGAATCCCTTAAATTTCAGTTCATAGTTAAAAAGAAAAAATAAAAAATAATATTATAGTACTAAGTGCACTTCTCTGCTCAGCTCCCAACTCACACCCACCCTTTTGCTTCAAATGCAGGGACGGGTGAAAGAGTTTGAAGTTGAACCAGTGTAGAGATCCACGACAACAGAAATTGAGGGGTTTTAGGCCGCAACTAAGTCCTTCCGTCAGCCCTATTTGACATAATTTTTCTCTCTCTCTCTCTCTCTCTCTCTCTCTCTCTCTCTCTCTCTCTCTCTCTCTCTCTCTCTCTCTCTCAGTTTGTAGGATCTGCTATGAGTAGCTGTCACAGATGAGATTCTTTAATATGAAGAAGAAGAAGGTGCGGAGAGGAGAAAGGGAAGGTTAGGCTGGGGTGTAGGGCAATAAGTGAATGAGGTGGTGGGATTGTGCGGCAATGGGAAGGAGAAGCAACAACAATAAAGGTGGCTCGATGGGGGAGTTGGACAAAAAAATAACTTTAAAATTTATTTTTTTCCCTCTACCAACAAGTATTATTTCCAAGATTTTTAAGATGATGTGAAATGAGAATACTTACTTTTTAATAAAATTAGGATTGAAATATCTATGGGTTTTTTGCTTTACACGTATTTTACAAGTAAATTATATAGGGTAGTAGGCCTGTTTGTACACCTTTTCACTTTCCATGACCTGTAAAAAACGGAAAAGGTTAGAATAAGAAAGGCCGGGTTTATTGGCATATTCAGTTCTCCACCTTCTTCTTCACATATAAATAAGAAACAGTTTCTGTTATCAATTCAAAATGTGCACCATGATACGTGATCTTGATCTTAGAAAGACTGATTTGGTTATTAAGGTTAGTGTAGAGCGTTTATGGAATGGAAATTGTGCTTCATGACTCTTGTTGGGGACGGATTTTTCACTATATGTATATGGTTGGCATCTTAAGCAGGTCAACATGTCAAGACGCCTCAGCATCCTGATCTCCACAACTTGACCTCTACAACTTGATCTCCACAACTTGACCTCTACAACTTGGTCCACAACTTGGTCCACAACTTGATCTCCACAACTTGGTCCACAAGTTGACTTTTTACAAGTTGACTTTACATGTTGAGTTCACATCTTGGACCGACATCTTGGCTCAACGTCTTCATCAATATCTTGAAGCCGGACCAACATGGGAGCAGTTTTGCGGTTCCTATTTTTTAGGAGATACTTGTGCACTCATAGAAGACCAATTCAACCACGACTCTTCACCAACCACCATCAACAGTCATGCCCGAAATCTTCTCCTCAGCAACTCCATCATGCCGAATTTTTTGGGATTTGATTATTATCTTTTTATTTTACCCTTATTATAAATAGGGGTATGGAGATTATGAAAAACACATGTATTCACTCACTCACAATCACTCTTGTAATTCTCTCCATACTTCCGAGTTTGTAACCCATTGATCATAGTAAAACTTTGGTCAAGGTAGGTCTTCCAAAACCTCCCGAGGTTTTATGCCGGCGAACAATTTGTTCAAGGGCTTTCCTCGTTAAAATTTCTTTGTTCTTTGATTATCACATACACAAATCTATATTCCATTGCACCCAATTCTTTCCTTGAAATATTTGGTTATTTACAATCACTTGTCGAAATCTGACCAAAACAATTTGGCGCCGTCTGTGGGAACTTTGGTTTTTTAGATTTGTTTAGAACATCAAAATGGTCAATCCAACTTCCGGTCAGGTAACCTCAGTAACCTCCGCGGCTGGGGGCAGGGCGACTGGGGGGTAGCAAGATGCACCTCGAGAGATGACTGCGTCTGAAATCAATCTTGATTTCGTGACTAATATGGCAACCATGTTGAATGAACTGAATAAGCGAATGGATGCTCAGCAGGATACCAATACTAGGATTTTCAATGCAATTGAGAGTCTGCGAAAAGGGAATCAAGTTGAGCCTCAAGTTGTAACTCCATTATCGCCATTATTTCCTAGAACTCTTTTTAATGCAGGTACTGGGGGCAATCTTGGAGACATCCCCATGGCGAGTGCAAAGATGCATCGATAGTACAACTGTGACAACTAGTCAAGTTGCCCAACATGGTCACACCTTCCCATTCAGCCAACCTGTGCCAACATCTTGCTATACTTATGCCACTCCGTCTTCAGGACAAACAATGAGTTTTTTTAATGCATTTGATCATTCTGCTTCTCAATTTTATGCTAACACTTTTGCAGAAAGTCAAGTTGCTAGAGAGTTGCAGCAGATCAAAGAGATGATTAGGAATGTGCCTGGAGTTACCTTGCCTTATCATCAAGCTTCTCCAACTTGTTACAATGAGTCTCGCTTTGTTCCAGCAATAGCCAATATGGAGATCCCGAAAAGATTTGCAGTGCCCCACATGAAGAAGTACGATGGGAGCACAGATCCAGTAGAGCATGTGTTGCTATACCAAGAATTAATGGACAATATCAGCATTCCTTCAATCTTCAAAGAGGCCTGTCTTTGTAGGGGCTTTGGTTCCACCTTGTCTGGACCAGCTTTGAAATGGCTAACCGGCCTATCTCTAAACTCTATATCATCTTATTCTCAATTAGTCAATATGTTTGTGAATCAATTTTCATGTAATAGAGCTTTTGAGAAACTAACTAGTGACCTCTACAGGGTGGTGCAACGACCTGACGAAAGCTTGAAAGACTATTTGAACAGGTTCAACAAAGAGGCAGTGACTATCCCCAACTTGAACATGTTCACAGCCACCGAGGCGTTCAGATTGGGCTTGAAAAAGGGATCACCTTATTATGACGAATTGATCATGACTCCATGCAAGAGACTTGAAGATGTCCGGACGAGAGTTGTTAAATTATCAGACTGGAAGAAGATAAGCTCATAGTCCTAAAATAACCACAATGAGGTTTACAAAATAAGAAAAGATGACCGCCTATCTTCAACATGTCAAAATGTTAGCAAAACAGTACCTCAAGTTGTATCCCATGTAAGTTGTCATTTTTTCATAAAAGCAAACTCCGAAAACAGGTATGATTTAAATTTTGTCAAGTCATTTATTTATGTTTGTCAATTCTTATGTTATGCTAAAAATTCTTACTGACTTAAGCATCGGAAGGGTAAAGCTAACATCCAATACTAACATGAATTTGTTTTGCAAGGTATACAACTTGAACAAACAGGGTAGGCTCAACATGTTGACACGCCAGTACGGCTGATACATGTTGAGACCTAAGCCGGAGTAGGCTCAACATGTTGACACGCCAGTACGGCTGATACATGTTGAGACCTAAGCTGGAGCAGGTCAAACATGTTGACACGCCAGGACGGCTGATACATGTTTGAACCTGAGGAAGAAAAGTTCAACATGTTGACACGCCAGTACGGCTGATACATGTTGAAACTTTAGCTGAAGAGGGATAGAACATGTTGACACGCCAGGACGGCTGATACTTGTTCTATTTCTTCAAACGAATTAAGGTTTCGACACCTTCGCCTGGGCGCACGATTTCACACTTATTCAAGTTGTGACTATTGGTTGTAACATTGACATGTTACCAAACGAATTAAGGTTTCGACACCTTCGCCTGGGCGCACGTTTTCACACTTATTCAAGTTGTGAACTACTGGTTGTAACATTTTCATGTTACCTTCTGCTTATAACATCAACATGTTATCAATATGAACACCCGAAAAAGATGAAGTCATCTTCCAATCAACTGAGGAGTGAAGATTAACATCTTCGCCGAAAATCAAGTTCAACACACAAAAGTAAGTCATGTCAACACAAACATGACTCACACGATCCAAAGTAAACATTTCAAGCAAAGACATGCCAAATCAAATATAAAAAATTTTGAGGACCAACCCTCGTCTAACATACCAAATTTCAAACACCTTAACTAATGTTTCTTAAAGCTTTATCTTGGTTTCTATCAAGCTTCGTTTATAAGTTCTCAATGCGTTGGACAACTCTTTGGCGTAATCAACCGCTTCCGTAATGCCGATGAGGGGAGTAGCAGTTTAAAAATTCCTTGAATCTCCTAGTTTTCTCCGATTCAATAAATTTTGGGGGCAATTTTTGGGGACGGATTTTTCACTATATGTATATGGTTGGCATCTTAAGCAGGTCAACATGTCAAGACGCCTCAGCATCCTGATCTCCACAACTTGACCTCTACAACTTGATCTCCACAACTTGACCTCTACAACTTGGTCCACAACTTGGTCCACAACTTGATCTCCACAACTTGGTCCACAAGTTGACTTTTTACAAGTTGACTTTACATGTTGAGTTCACATCTTGGACCGACATCTTGGCTCAACGTCTTCATCAATATCTTGAAGCCGGACCAACATGGGAGCAGTTTTGCGGTTCCTATTTTTTAGGAGATACTTGTGCACTCATAGAAGACCAATTCAACCACGACTCTTCACCAACCACCATCAACAGTCATGCCCGAAATCTTCTCCTCAGCAACTCCATCATGCCGAATTTTTTGGGATTTGATTATTATCTTTTTATTTTACCCTTATTATAAATAGGGGTATGGAGATTATGAAAAACACATGTATTCACTCACTCACAATCACTCTTGTAATTCTCTCCATACTTCCGAGTTTGTAACCCATTGATCATAGTAAAACTTTGGTCAAGGTAGGTCTTCCAAAACCTCCCGAGGTTTTATGCCGGCGAACAATTTATTCAAGGGCTTTCCTCGTTAAAATTCCTTTGTTCTTTGATTATCACATACACAAATCTATATTCCATTGCACCCAATTCTTTCCTTGAAATATTTGGTTATTTACAATCACTTGTCGAAATCTGACCAAAACAACTCTGAGGTACCTTCCTTCTTATATTTATTTATCTCTCCAATTTTATGTTGTTATGTAGATGGATCTACGAATGTTGAAGTGCCTAATTCGTTTAGCCAATTGTCGGATATTACGAATGGTTATGTTTGGATTATCAACATAATTAGTTACAATTCCGGCCCAGAAATATGATTTTCTTATTAAAATTGTTATGTTTATGCCAAATAAATACGTCCATTCAGTAACGCATATTGAAATGTAGATATTTTGTACAGTAACTGAAGATACTCCGCCAGATGATGAGATAGTTTCCTTGACGGACTGTTTGGGGTAGAATTTTACTTAGTACTGTATTACATCTTGGCTCGCATGGTTCTTTAGTATCTTGATTCTTCAGCATCTTTAACATAACACCTTATTCCTAGCTAACAATTTGAAGATACAGGTTCAACCCTTCTTATGCAGATTCAACCGTTCTTATATTTTAGGGGATCATTACTACGCAAGGATCAAAGACCGAGTCTCACACATTTCAAATGCATTTCTAACGGAAGAGAAAACCATGGCAACGCTCCCTTATCTTCAGCAACCTGATCCGAATTTTTAGGGATTTTCGGTTATACATTCAAACAACTTTTATCATTCTTGGGGTATAAAAGGAGAGAGAGGGATAGACGCCATAGACGGCAACTTTGTTAACTCTCATTATACTTCCACTTTGTACTCACACAACATAAATTTATAAACATTTTTTGGTTAATGTAGGCTTTTCCTAAAGCCTACCGAGGTTTTGTGTCGGAGATCAGTTGATCAAGGGCTTTCCTCATTAGAATTTTCTCATTCTTATATTTCATTTGTGTCCAAAATCATTCCACCGAAAGTTCAATTTCAATATACAAAAAATTGACCAAAACACTGACCAAAGTATTAGTTCCTCCTATAACCCATTTTCCAGATTAAGTAGTGGTAAGTATACACTTACATAATGTTGGGATGTGGAGTCAAAACCATGGATAAAGGAATTTGAACCGCGGTCGAAGGAGTTGGTGAGATCAAGGGAGTTCAAATCGTCGGAGCAGTTTCTGGTCAGGAGGGCGGCCGCGCTAGGGCTCAGGGCGGGCGCGCTGGAGGAATGGACAAGGGTGCTGAATTCTCTGGACATTAGCGCGGACGCGCAGCTAGGAGGGCGGCCGCGCTGGTCACGATTCTGGGCTGATTTGTTTCCAATTTTGATAAGATCTCCTCTTGCATTGGTGATTCCTTTTTTTTGATAGTAATATTTGGATGTACTTGAGAAGAAAGAAGATTACTTTCTTGAGTAGGAATTCGATTACTACTAGGATTTGATTTATTGTTCCCTATAAATACATGTGATAGCCTAGAAAACAAATTGTAACATCTGAAAATATTGGAGAGAATATTTTGGCTTGGTAGCGCCCCCAGACGTAGTTGTTGTTGCAACGAACCGGGTTAACAATTCTTGTGTGTTCCTTTGTATGTGATTTACTTTTCGTGTGTGTTGCTCTTATTATTGCTCCAAGCTTGGGCCGTTCCGCTGTGTGAATTCACAACAACTGGTATCAGAGCCTTTGGTTTTGTTGAATCATTGGTTGGCTGGTCTTTTGCTATGGATTTCTTGGGAGCTTTGGGGGATGGTAATAAGGTGTTGATCGAAAAGTTTGATGGGACGGATTTCAACTTTTGGAAGACACAAATCGAGGATGTTCTGTGGAACAAGGATTTGTATCTACCATTAAAAGAAAAGCCGGCGGACATAGAGGAAGCAAAATTCGAAATCTTGGATCGGAAAGCGTTAGGGCTTGTTAGGCAAACGTTGACCAAGGATGCGGCGAAGAATGTTTTGGAGGCGAAGACTATCATGGAGATGTTAGAGATGTTGGCGAGCATGTACGAGGCACCATCGGCGGCGAATAAGGCTCATCTAATGAGGAAGCTGTTGAACGTAAGGATGGTGGAAGGCATGTCGGCAACAAAGCATATAAGTGAATTCAAATCTACTGCGACCCAACTATCTTCCGTGGCTGTTACTCTTGATGACGAGGTACTAGCGTTGATATTACTTTCTTCTTTGCCGGAAAGTTGGGATACGACTGCGATAGCAGTTAACGTTTCAACAGGAAAAGTGAAGTTGAAGTTTTCGGATGTCGTTGATGTGATTCTTGGCGAAGAAATTCGTAGAAAGAGTAAGGGTGGGACATCGGGGCTAGCACTAAATGTCAGTGAAAAGAGTAAGGGTGGCAAGAAGGTGATTACTTGCTATGATTGTGGGGAGAAGGGGCACTTTAGGAGAAGTTGATCGAAGCGGTCAGGCAGAGCGAGGGAATTGAATGTTGCTGAGGAGATAGCGGATGCATTAATCTTGGGTGGGAGCAGTTCAACAGATTCGTGGGTTTTGGATTCGGGCTCGACGTTTCATTCATGCACCAGTGCAGAAAGAATGGAGCAGTACATTCCGGGTGATTTTGGGGTTGTTCGTTTGGGAAACAATAATCCTGTCAAGGTCATTGGAAAAGGGGTTGTTCGGGTCAAAGAAACGGATGGGACTGTTTTGCGGCTACGTGATGTGCGACATATTCCGGATTTGAAGAGGAACTTAATTTCCATAAGTCAACTTGATAAGGAGGGTTGTGTGGTGACCTTCGGTTGTGGGACATGGAAGGTAAACCATGGAGCTAGCTTGGTGGCTCGTGGCGGCGTGGAAAATATGTTGTATACCACATGCAACATGAGTCGTTGGGGGAAACGAAGGCGCATCCCAATGATGAATGGTGGTGGCCGAGATCGCCATGGTGTGAGAAAATTCACTAAACGGTATGTTGGTAGAAAATTGGGTAATGAAGTCGGCCGACGCGGAGCCAATTTGGCCAACATGGGAGCGGTATCTAGAACGGTGATGCGATAGGTTGCAAAGAACACACAAAGGTTCCAAGCTTGTGATTGTGTGGGGCACGTGGATTCGGGCTGTTCAGGATCGATAGTTAGCAAGCAAGTGAGCGGGGATGTGCAGGGAGGATCATTCGGAATGAAGACTCGGAGCATGGTAGAACCGACAGTTATGTTGAAGCGTAGCTCAGCTTCAACTCACTTGGATAACTAGACAAGAGGCCGGGCGCTACCAACGCAATAGCTGGCCACTGAAATTTATTTCAAGAGAGGTATCATGGATGGTTTGTCTCCAGGTGGGATATTGTTGGGATGTGGAGTCAAAACCATGGATAAAGGAATTTGAACCGCGGTCGAAGGAGTTGGTGAGATCAAGGGAGTTCAAATCGTCGGGCTTGATTTCTCTGGTCGGGGAGGGCGGCCGCGCTAGGGCTCTGGGCGGGCGCGCTGGAGGAATGGACAAGGGTGCTGAATTCTCTGGACATTAGCGCGGACGCGCATCTGGGAGGGCGGCCGCGCTGGTCACGATTCTGGGCTGATTTGTTTCCAATTTTGATAAGATCTCCTCTTGCATTGGTGATTCCTTTTTTTGATAGTAATATTTGGATGTACTTGAGAAGAAAGAAGATTACTTTCTTGAGTAGGAATTCGATTACTACTAGGATTTGATTTATTGTTCCCTATAAATACATGTGATAGCCTAGAAAACAAATTGTAACATCTGAAAATATTGGAGAGAATATTTTGGCTTGGTAGCGTCCCCCGGACGTAGTTGTTGTTGCAACGAATCGGGTTAACAATTCTTGTGTGTTCCTTTGTGTGTGATTTACTTTTCGTGTGTGTTGCTCTTATTATTGCTCCAAGCTTGGGCCGTTCCGCTGCGTGAATTCACAACACATAACATATCTGCTTCTGTGTTTACAGTTAAAATGTTAATGTGCTGCCCCTAATTTTGTGAATCTGCTTTGAAGGTACAAGCTATCGTACTCGACGTACACATGTCTTCATGATATGCAGTAAGACGAGGAGAGCTTCACAGTTTTCAAATAATAAAAAAAATATAAATATATATGGG